>PQWD01011798.1:0-41937 GCA_019425675.1 Leucinodes orbonalis
TTTGCAGTCGCGGTCGAGAAGTAACCGATTACCTGTGAAGTTAAAAAATAAAAAGATCTCTTTTAATTTGACAATTCCACTCTCTCATTCCGTCAATTGTGCGTATCCACCATAATTGTTATCTCTTTTATCTAGTAAACATGTACTCTATGGCGACGAATAACATGGCTGCTTGATACTATCGTGGGTTCAAATCCTGCGGAGGAAATTGACTTTGTACGATTGTTCCTAGTTAGGTTAGGCTTAATCACTGTTAAACAAATATTGCAGCCGTACCCGGTTACAATATTTGTATGGCAGTTGTTAACTAAAGTTACCGACAAAGCCCGCCGGATCAGCAAGTTGAAGTTGCAGTGGGCTGGTCACGTATGTCGCAGAACATCGGGCCGTTGGAGCAGACAAGTTCTGGAGTGGAGACCGCGTCTTGGCAAGCGTAGCGTAGGACGTCCTCCGGCCCGATGGACCCGAGGACTTGCGGGCGGTCGCTGGTGGAGGCTGGATGAGGAAAGCGGAGGAGCGGGATATCTGGCGCTAAATGGGGAAGACTATGTTTCTTAGGTTGAATAGAGAGTTGTTAACACCCACCAGTCCGCATTGGGCCCGCGTAGTGGGTTAGGGTCCAATCTCGCCATAGCTGTGCTGTGCGGGAAGGCCTGTGCCCTGCAGTGGAACGTTATAGGATGATTAAATATTCTTATGTTTATATTATGTTGAGAACAAGTCAAAAGTGCCCATTTTTTTAATTTGCCAGTTTTGTGCAGGAAAAATGAAACAACCAAACACGATAAAAGACTTATTCCCAAAAACGGATGTCTTCGTCTATGTTTTTGACTTTTTTTTTATGTTATAAGTGTACAGGACGGTCTGGACGTTCACCTGATGGTAAGTGATACGCCAGACCATGACAGTGCGGCATTGAAGGAGACCAACAACTGATAGACAGTTATTATCCTCCATCAATGCCGCACTGCGCCCGTCACCCGAGACCACAGATGTTAGGTCTCTTATACCCGGTAATTTCACTAACGTGCAAATCAATTTTTTTACATTTTCTATTCATATTCTATACAAAACAGTCATTTTTCAATGCGATATATTTAACCCTTCAAATGTCTTCCATACAGAAATTCCCCGACCTCAAGTTCAGATACGTGGAAGAGGAGCATCCCGAGGAGTTTTTCACGCCGTACGTGTGGGCCTTGGTCGCGTCCTGTGGCGGTGTACACTGGGCCAGCGAGTGCTCCGCTCGGCTGATGCCGTGCTGATGGCCGCTGATGGGGTGGTGCACAGTGACTGGCTGTTTGGACGTATTGTTCAGTGTGGTGTGTTGACTTTAGGGAGTGGGTGTTTTGGGGGATTTGAAAATAAATCTGGAATGGACATTATGAAATTATTAGAATATCACAAACTATCCTTATATAGAATCCTTTAATATGTAAAAAACTAATATTTATTGGTAAAAATGAACGATTTTTATTGATTTATTTAATGTGAAAAAAGTATTTAAAGTGCGTCAATTGATTAATCTAAAACTGTGACTTCATAGTAATTCCATAGAGAGAAGACCATCACCGTATTTTTGGGTTTACAGTGACTAGCTGATATATTTATTTGCAATAATTAGAATTATTTGTATTTATAATTTTATATAACTAATTATTATATCAGGTACAAAGTATTGTATAGAATTCAATACCAAATGTATGTTAAATAGGCGAAAACAATTTGTAATAATTTAATAAAATATACATATTAAAATGTTATTTATTACATTACCTCTTAGTTTTCGATTTAAAAATATGTCTTATTTGAATCCTTTACAAAAACTACAGCATTTTATTTGTTTTCTAAATTTTGTCAGATTAGACTTTTTAATTAGTGTTATTTTATATGGCAACACTGCCACGCTTTTGTAAATTATAATATATAATGAGGTGCTTATATTTATTATCCATACAGTGTTTTTATTTATTTTCAGTGTAAGGACCCTTTCTTGTAATGCATCTTACTATGACTCCAATTGCATTTACAAAATGCATTTAAACAATTGATTTGTCAATTTATTTATTTAACTTTGGTACACAGACAGATTACTGTCATACAGACAGATAAAAAAATCATTTTTAGTAAATCTAGACAGCAATCTTTTAAAAGTGTACACATCATGATACACGGAAATCTTCTGCAGCAGACCAGAGTTACATACACATAAATTAATAAAAATAACAAAAACATTGTCTATAACCATGACGATTTAAAGTTCCAAAAGACAAAATGTGCTACCCTTGATTTAAGAAATATATTTAGATTAAATATAAACATTCTACTGATAGAAAAACCAGAGATATATTTAACATAACTTATTAGCTGACAATTAAACGCCTGACGACTTCATAGCAGAGCTTGAAAGTAATTTATTTAATTTACTTTTAATTTATAAGGACAACCATCAAGATAAACACTGGTACAAGCAACAATAAATTAGAGACAAACTTAAAGCTAAGTGTCACCTTACTTATAGGTTGCCACGGCATGCAATGTGGACTATAGTAATGAAAACTTTTAGTCGGAAACTAAATATTTGTTACAATTATTAGTATTATACAGGATTTAACCTGAAATATATTTTGTAAGCCCGCATAAATAAGCCCTTTTTTATGTAGGCAGTGTGCTAATAAAAAATATTCAATGGAATCCTCGGAGTAATCCGAGATGGTATCACATTTTGTTTATAACAACAAAGTAAAGCCTTCCAAAAATTTGACACGTATTTTTTTTACAATATCCCGTATTTTAAAATCTTTAATTCTTTAGTCTGCTTCAGGCGTTAAGTGAATATGGTTTCCGTATTTATTCCTTAGGTGAATACTATTGCATGATACACGGGTTATTTAATCTCAATTATTTTTCCCGTTAAGAGTAGCAGTTTAATTACAGATAGATATAATACTTGTAAAAGGCAAATCATATCGACACCCATTGCGTTGCCAATCTTTTGCTTACTATACTACACGCGAAGCAGTCCGAGATCGGTCGAGTAGTGTAGGAAGGTCCCAAAAACCGACATCAAATGGTAGTCGCAGACGCCAGGCAGTATGCGTGCGATACACTACTCGCGAGATTTACCGAAATTAGACGAATACGATAGTGTTGAGACAGAGAGGCACTTCGCCTTACAGCGTCCGACTTTGCCTCGCCTCGAGCGACTTCCATTTGCTGTCGGTTTTTGGACCAAGTCAAAGGGCTCGAAGTTGCACGAAGTACCTCTCTATACTATTCTGCCGATCTCAGATACTTCGCGATAGTGTATGACGAACGCCGTAGTGCCTCTTCTATGCTATCGAATTCGTCTATCCTCATACAACTTCGTGAATAGTATAGAGGACGGGTTATAAAAAAGAGGGAAATTAGGTAATGTTGGTCATTTGGTAACCTCGTTCGCTCGGCGAAACAAACGCCTGATTTCTGTGAAGCTATGGTTTCACTGTAATCAAGGTGTGTGCTAAGATTAAGAATAATCAACGATCCATCTGGTTTGCAGTTGAGATGACGGCTCGTACATCAAGGGTTACGGGTTCGGATCCCCGAGCAGTACAATCATTTGTATACATGAACATGTCTGCCGTCTGCTCGCATTTGCCTACAGAGCAGAAAATGAAAAATAAAAATGGTGCTGTGATTTTCTCTTTTCTCTTCAACCTATCGCAGTCCACTGCTGGACATAGGTCTCCCCCATTTTGCGCCAGATATCCCGGTCCTCCGCTTTCATCCAGCCTCCACCAGCGACCGCCCGCGAGTCGTCGGTCCAAACGCTTGCCAAGCCGCGGTCTCCACTCCAGAACTCGTCTGCTCCAACGGCCATCAGTTCTGCGACATGTGACCAACCCACTGCCACTTCAACTTGCTGATCCGGCGGATTATGTCAGTAACTTTAGTTCTCTTACAGATTAAATCATTTCTGATCTTATCCCTGAGAGAAACCCCAAGCAAAGCTCGCTCCATTGCGCGTTGAGTGACTTTGAACTAATCCCACAGTCGTATGTTAGCACGGGTAGGCATTGCTCAGACTTTCGTCTTTAAGCATTGCGGAATCGTTGACGTTAGAACATAACGTACCTTACCGAATACCGCCCAGCCCAACTGGATCCTGCTACTAGCCTCCCTCTCAAAGTTATACCGGCCAAGTTGGATGATTTGGCCCAGGGAGACTCCTGCACAATCTCGAGAAGGACGCCATCGACGCATATCGGTTGTGGCATGACACGATTATTGAACATGACTTTCGTCTGGTCGAAATTCATGCCAAGTCGGGAAGATTCATTCAGGCTGTTCAGCATCTCAGCAAGCTCTACCGATGACTCTGCCATGATGACGATATCGTCAGCAAAATGAAGATGAGAAATAAACTCTCCATTGACGTTGACGCCTCGTTCAGACCAGTTCAAGGTCTTAAAGACATCCTCCAATGCGTTTGTGAACAGTTTCGGGGATATAACATCCCCCTGTGTCACACCACGTAGGTCTTGTCCGCTGGTCTTGGATCTGAACTATCATTGTCGCTGCGTTGGAGAGACACTTCATCACCTCGATATATCGCCAGTCGATACCGCATCGCTGCAGAGCCTCTAGAACAGCCCGGGTTTCGATGGATTCAAAGGCTTTCTCGTAGTCCATAAATGCCATACACAACCCTGACCCTTTGGTCTTCTATATAAGCTGCCGAACAGTATGAATGTGGTCTACAGTGCTGTAGCCTTTTCGAAACCAAGCCTGGTTCGGTGGTTGGAGTGCTGTGCTTAGAAGTATTAAATACAAGTAATGAAATTAATTAAATAATAGGACAATATTACGGCAGCCCTTACGTCATAATAATGCAAAATCAATGTTACAACTGGTTGTTGTCATCATATTGATATAATACCACAATCTAAAATCAATACCATATACGAAACAATAAACTGCGTCATTTGTAGCATTTTTTTATTTATAAAGAAAAAAAAAACAAATAAAGCAACCACAAAATGTAAAAATTGAAACAAAAACCTTTTCAAGAACAAAAATTGTTACCATATGACAAAATTGCGAAAATTTCCATGCATGAAACGAAAGTTCCTTTTTTCGCTAATCAATTGTCAAGTGACAAGCAAGTGTACAGTTTATTTTATTGTGCGTAAACAACGAATGTTTATTTATTGTGAAAACTAGCCTTTGATTTTGGCCAAATTATGTGTGAAAACTAGACAAAACATTGTGTATTTTGTGAGTTGTGATTTTTAAGGCTCTGCGTATAGCGCTCAATAATATTTAAGGTAAGTTATATTTTTAAGTTTTTCTGTTTTATTTATTCTTATTAATAAATTTAATCAATTTAGTGTTTTGTTTAAAATATGTTTCTCTTTACTATTTATTTTTCCCTTTCCCAAATATATTTTCATTGATAATCAACATAAAACCGAACGTATATCTTAATTATATTAAGATTTGCGTACTTAGGTTTTGCACACAAATACACGTTTAACAAATATTTCGATCATGCTAATACGTGTAATTTATAGTTTGAAAGCATGTCTAAATTTACTAAGAGGTAACTTGGTTTATTCATTTAAATACAAGAGACCAAAAATAAAAAGACATCACTAGTAAAAAACCTAAAAATATGCATAGTTAAGAAAAAAAATACTGTAAACACTGGTAAAAACATAAAAGATTTTATGATTCCTTGTCTTTGCGTTGAATGTTTGTAAATTAATATTTTTATTATTAGACCATGAAGTTGTGTTTTTATACAAATGTTTTATGTGAAATTAAATGTTTTTTGTTCAACATAGATCACATATTAAGGTACAAGTACTTTAGTATTTGCTTAATTGTGCCTATGCCCTATATTAAATGATATTTAAATTTAAAAACCAAACACATGTACTAATTTTCTACCAGTGTTTACATGTTGGTGGTGAGACACTAGACTTCAAATTTTAACTATCCATGATATGTGTGGGGTCCTGACATTATCCAGGAGTTGCTCTGACAAATAAAATATTAAGATAACCAATAAAATTGAATTTATTTTAGGTAATGCTAAATACTAGTGTACTAGCCGGTTAGTGTGCAACAACTGATGTTCACTCATTCATTGTGTTTGAAAACTGAATCTGGTAAAAAATATAATTCATTTTTACAATGTTGCCCTACAATGTTATTATTATTCCGCATTACTGATAGGTACTATATATACTATTTTTAATAATAAATCTGTAATAGGTGTCTAAGTAAATATTTATTATATCATAATCAGTTATTAAGTTTCTTACGGTGAAGGAAAACATTGTGAGGAAACCTGTGCACACCTACAAAGAAATTCAAAGGTTGTGTGTGAAGTCAGCCAATCTGCACTGGGCCCGTGTGGTTGGCTAAGGCCTATACACCTAAGCTAAATGTAAGCTCATGCCCCTCGGTGGGAACGTTTAATGCGCTGATGGTGATGATTAAGTTACTTGCTGCTACAGAACCCTTCATAGGTGAGATCACATACTTGGCCATTTTTTTCCCAAACAGGGATATTATTAAAGTTTAATGTAGTCTGAGTAGGGACCACAATGACATCTATTTTCATGTCATAACAGTTTTTAATTTAACAATTTATGCACACACAGACTAGACAAAACACAATAAACATGGAAAAGTATGTACATAGGCACAGCTTATTTCACAATGAAGTTTCTTCCAGTTATGTTTTGTTCAAGGTTGATATACAGTGAAATTTCTGGATCATATGACAAACCAACAGTGAGCCCTTTGCACGATTGATTTCATAAAATGTTGTCAATAACAAATTTTCGTCATCATCATCAGCTCATTAAACGTCCCCACCAAGGTGCACAAGCCTACCCGTAAAGGGAGTATAGGCCTTAGTCGTCCACGCGGGCCCAGTGCGGATTGGCCGTCTTCACGCACAACATTTGAATCTCTTCGCAGGCGTGCGCAGGTTTCATCACGATGTTTTCCTTCACCGTAGTGTTGGATAACGTACATATGTTTTTCGAAAACACATTGTACGTGGCGGGATTTGAACCTCAGGGCAGGAGGGCAACAGTCCACACCATTGAGCCACCGACGCAACAAAACAAAATTTCAGCGTTCCTAAAACCACAATATTTTTACTATTTATTGTATTTATAAAAATTACATTAAAAAGTTATAAACAAAAGGAGCCATTTTTTGTTCCAGGTTGTAGCATTTCTTGTGCCAGTTTAGCCTCATGACAGGCATAGTCAAATAAAACCTTGTAAAAATAATACAAACATATTAAGTTAGTAAATTAATGAATATACTTGTTCCACATACTTTAAATAACATCTGAAAGTAATTAGCATATGTAAAAGCTCTGTCTCATCCATTATCATCTGCTTCCTAACATTTACTAATGGATTATAAATTACATTGTTCATGTTTTGAACAAATTACAAGACGAGAGAGAGAATGAATTACTTCCTGAGTTCAAAGTTTAGTGTACACTCTTTTGTCTTTCAGATTAAGTATTTAATAAATTTTGTGGGCTTGATGACATGATGGCTAGGGGGGACGTTTAAATATTACGTATGTTATGCAATTTTTTATAATTTAGGTTTTTACCAGTTAAATAATAAAGGCATTGGTCTAGAAGTATTAACGCGCTAGTGATTCGATAAAAAATTAAAACAATTATTTCGCATTGCTGACAAAAATTACTGATATTTTTTATGTTTACAAGTGTACAGGATTGTCAGGATGCTCACCTAATGGTAAGTGATACGTCTGACCATGACAGAGCGGCATTGAAGGAGAGCAAAAACTAATTGACAGTTATTATTTCCATCAATCTTAAATCAACAATAGGTATTGTTTGCCCGTTCGGGGACGCCCTTAGGCTCGATGTGTAACATCAATTGCAATTGACAATTGCCCGGTGAAGCTGTAAAGGCCATCTGCGGCCAAAAGCAGTTGTCAGTTCGAAAAAAAAATTGGTATTGTCTATACAGGCCGTCAATGCCGCACTGCGCCCGACACCAGAGACAACACATGTTAGGTTTGTTATACCCTGTAATTTTACTAGCTACAGTGCTGTCATCCTGAAACACAGAAGTGCTTTACCTCCTGTTTCACGGGACGATAGTAGTTAATGACATTTAAATATGGCTCCCAAATTTTAGCGGGAAATCTTTTTTTTTTTCGAGACTTGATAATAATAAAAAAACTAACCAGTTAAGATCAAAGATGGTATAGGTACTAGGCATGCGTGTTGTGACAAGGAAATGACTATTACCTTTCGCCTTGAACATTGATCATGCATTTATCTCAATGGCTATCTAGGGAATTGACGTCACCTAAAGTGGACTAGATACGTGTCTTCATGCAAGGAAATCTTCCTGGCAGTAAAAACCAGTATTGTTCATTAAAAGCAACATGTATTTTTTTTGGCGGATATGGTTCGGAAAAGATCGTCTACGTACATGAAGTCAAACCGCACTGGGCCCGCGTGTACGACTAAGGCCTACACCCTTTACAGGTAGGCTCGTAACCCTCGGTGGGGACGTGTAATGAGCTGAATATGATGATCCGTTTTTTCGTACGATAGTCAGGGCAGTCTAGTACATGCTAGATACGGGATCACCATATTATAGCCTTTCTAATGAGTTCCAACCGGACCAATTCCTAGCAGTCGACAATTATCGGCTACCCGCCATCGCACCCAGACCATTGGTTTGTCTTTTAGGGGACCGGCCTACGCTCTTTTAAACTCATTTTTTAAGCTTATTGTTATTTTCCGGTAGCCACTCTTTAAAAACATTTTGTTACAAATTATAACTCTGCATCTAACGGCCAAGAACATAAAGGCTCTATAAAAAAATCCAAAGTCACAGTGGTTAATTGATAATACAATTATTTATCCATTGACCTCTATAGACGCAGCGATACAACGTGCTTCGACGCGTTTGTCGACACGAATTTGGCTAAGTCACACAGTTAGAATCTTAATAGAAAGCATTACTTATTGAGTTATTGCATTGCCATATAAAATGAGCGGACATTTCCAGTGGTTAAAGTGGGGTGCGTGAAACGGGACGCTATTTTTGTTCGAAATTTAAACTTTGAATTGACAATTGTTTATTATTTTTAAACTGTTTTTAAAATTATTTATCGTCTCTGGCCAGTGTTGTAAATTAATTGTTGTGATGTGATAACTGATTTTTTAAGTGTCTGTGGAAAGAGCATTTTTTTACCTCTCCCGGCAATGGTGCTGTGTGAGAGACGCCAAGGTTACGGGATAACACGGGAAGTCAAACAAAATATTTATTTTGATTGGGGCGTAAAAATGAATAAAACAATAAAAGATATCTTCTTCCGATAAAAAACAAAATAGGAAGTAATGTCACTGACATTACGATAAACGTCGGGTTATATATACCATAAGTGTGGAGTAAGGGTCATATCTAATTGATGTTGTTGACTATTTAAAAGCAAAGACGGCATTATTACAAGCACAGATATATTAGTTCCATAAATTTGCTTTATTGCATTAATCGGAATTCATCAAAATTAATGGTTAAATTAAAATTTTATTTTATTTTAACTAATCATTTTTAAGGGTTCAGTACTTCAAAGAAAAAGTAGAAACGCATTTGTCCGTCTGTCTGCCTATCTGTCAAGACTTCATTTTGGAAACGAGAGATTTACACAACGTACACAAACTACTGCGTTCGCTAAATAACACCCGATAAAGTTGTAAAGCATTCGTCAGTTCGAAAAAAAAACCTTCAGTTGTGATATAAATATTTTTCCGTGAGCGTCGGTGGCTCATCGGTGTGGACTAGTGATGTAACGAATATTCGCATTCGCATTCGCGAATATTCGCATATTTTTCGATATTCGCATTCGCATTCACAAAAAACGATGCGAATATTTTGCGAATGTTTTTAACAAACTAAAAGGAAATTATTATATAGATAGATGCATATGAATTAATAACACAATAGATAAGCAAGCTTTATATATTTTATTTAATCATATGTGAATTGACTGTTCCATAATATAAAAACTTAACCTTTTTTATTTTTTAGAACCTTAATCAAAACAAAACTTTTCGAATGAACTTTCTTTCTGTGACTAAATTCGTTCATTCAACCTGAATCGGTTCGGGCGCTCGGCTATGTTCGGTTTCAACATGGCCGGCACGAAATGTCAAAGCTGTCAAATATTTGACGCGCGCTTTATTTGAAACTTAACATTCGCATTCGCGAATATTGAAGATAAATAATCGCGTTAAAAATTCAATATTCGTTACATCACTAGTGTGAACTGTTGCCTTATGATCTTGAGAGTGCAGATCAAATCCCGCGACGTTTTGGGCACAAATTTCTGAGATAAAAAGAAGCTTATATAATTAAATCCAAAAGGTAGCATCCATCCCTTTATACTCGTGCATGCTATCTGCCGTGAATAAAATCAGTGAGCTGGTATGTTTTTAAATGACTTTTATAATATGTAGAAGCTCGGGATTTTATTCTAGCCCTTTTTGCACGGAACCCTTGATAGGCGAACCGGACACTGTCCTATTTAAAAAAAAATAACAATCCATTTTTATACTCATATATTTAAATAAATCAAAACTGCATTGCATAGTGTCTTTCACGCCGATTTCGACCATTTCCTTACGAATTCTTTTTCGTACAGCATATTAGACCAAACGTCCAAAAGTTTTTGTCCTATATGAAAACGTCTTAAAATACGAAATTTTAAATTTTTATATCAATGATGAGATCCACCTGTCGTGATATGATTTAATTTAATCTAACTGCCATCGGACGTCTAAAATTAATTGCACATTTCTAATACGGGACCCCATTACGGCTATCTTAGACGATGGAAAAGAGAGAAATAAGCCGTAGGTCGACGCACTCGTCTTTGGCGGGCATCCAATGTTGCACAAAAACTGCATGCGCTAGACACCGGTCGTAGACAATATAGAGCGGCAGTAAAAACTCTTTGGCTGAATGGGCAGGACCGCAATGCGAGTTTGGTGTTAATGTTAAAAAAAGAGACTTGTGTTTTAAATCTGTGCATGAAGTATTGGCGCGAAACTGGTTGACGTAAGTTTATTTTTCTTACATTTCTGGTGGAATATATAAAGATAAAATACCGGTCATAAACTATCGTTTCATTAAATCAGTATCATAATTCATAATGTTATTATTAAAAAAGTTTATTAAATTGTAAAACGATTTTATGTTCTTCCTAACCCTAGATTTGACTTATGATATTTAATTTATTTTTCATTTTAGTTATACATAAGTTTTGAAAGTAGTGACCATTGTAGGGTGATACAACTAAGTAACCATGTGCTGGTATGGAAAAATATGAACTTAAATACTTATTTAATTTTACAAAATAAAATATTGTTAATATAGTAAACTTACAACGAAAAATGAATGTGTTATAATATTTCTTATTTATATAAGACTATCAAGAATTATCTACTAAAAGACATAGCCTGTAATGATTTAGTAATTAAGAGGATTTTTTATAATTACTCCGGGTTTTTATCACAAAAAAATGGATCCTTCCTACAATAATTCTCACAACGTCATCTATTGATCGACAAATTTAGCTTCTAGATTTTACTTTGGAATATATCTATGGATAAACATTCTTTTCTTTTTGTTGAAAACATTCAAATTATAAGCAGATTTGAATTTTACGACATATTTATATAACGTGAAACTAAGTGAGCTGTAACATAAACACACAAAGTGTTGTTTTAAGCAGACATAGATGGCTGTGCGTGTCCGCGAGATCCCATGTTATTTATGTAACAATAAAACTAAGTTTCCCCTGACGTCTGTTTATTTCTAGTGATTGCACTCATTGGAGTCGACTTCACGAGGTTCTCGAGTGGACTATTCGACTCGAGAACCTCGTGAAGTCGACTCCAATGTAGTTTTGGGATTGTGGATCCAGTCCTGGACATAAGTTTTAGTTTTGATAGGCCGTATTTATAGAAACTGTTTTTCAGTTGCGGTTAAAAAACGCAGTGACCGTTTATTATGACCGATATTAAGATGGTACCTGTTTGTTTGTACGTACGTAGTCTGTTTAAATATGTCATTCGTCCACTCGCTTTTATTTACAACTAGCTGTTCCCCGCGGTATTATCCCCGGTATAAGATATGTTCCCGCAGTATAACATAACCTAAAAAAGTCGCTTCGTTAAGTCACACGAGGCGCAGTCGCCGCGCGGTATAACATTGCTTTATGTTTCCAAAACAAAAAGTACTTTCTAAGGTAAAAGTAGCCTATATTTTAGGCTACCTACCAAAAAAAGTCCCGTCCAAATCAATCCAGCCGTTCCAGAGATAACCGGAACCAGGCCAAACCACTGAAGCGCTTTTTTTTTTTCAAAGCATCAAAACTCAATTTTTAGTTTAGTATTTTAATCGTTTTTTATTATATTTTTGTATATTTTTTGACGTTTATAAGTGCTTTTTGTAAGCCTAATGTTTTTGACTTTGACTTTGAACAAACTGACATACAACTTAAAAAAAATGTTTTGGTGTATATTAGGGATGTTGCGGATGCTGATTTTTTCACATCCCGGGATGCGGAGTTTTGAAGGCTGGCATCCATGGATGCGAATGTTTAAGATATTATTTAAATAAAATCTATTAATGAAGAATTAAAACAATGATAACTTAATTATTTACATTTTTATTGTTATCAAATCAACATAAGTACTGATTTTTTAAATTAAACACCTACTGTCGCTCCTAATAACTACTACTACTAATCGCTCCCATTGGTCATTGCCACGTGCGACCGGCTCGCGGGCTCGCCCAATTTCTTTCTTGTAGCTACTTGCATGATATTCACATCCGCATGAACATCCGCACTGATTAATGCGGATGCGGATGCACATGCAGATGTCCAAATCTATGCGGAAGTTCCGCATTTGCGGATGCGGATGCGAATGTTCGCAACAACCCTAGTGTATATACCGTATTATATTCATATGCAAGAAGAAAATAATTTCAATACTATAAACAGACACTTCATTTTATTTATATGTATAGATGAGGTTCCGTTAAATATGTATAATTTTAAAAAAAACCTTATTTTTTTGTATTTTACAAAAATATTGGTAGGCAGTCACATAGTCCGAAGAACCGACGGCCGTTGGAGCCCTAAGGTTCTCGCATGGAGACCGGCAAGCGTAGCGTGGGACTGCCGCCCACAAGATGGTCAGATGACCTGAGAAAGGTTGCGGGTGGCCGCTGGATGCAGATAGCTTTTTTCTTTTTTCCACGCCAACCGGTTGGCGTGGAAATTGGGGGAAGGATAAAATCTACCCTGTTTTTCAATTTGGACCTTACTTAATTTGATGAAAATCGGTTCAATAGTTTCAGCGTGTCACGTTTTTAACGGTTCCGTGGTTAAATATAAAAACGGAACCCTCATAGATTTGGCATGTCTGTCTTTCCGTCCGTATGTCACAGCCACTTTTCTCCGAACTGTATTGTTGAAACTTTGTTTCCGTTCATCATCAGCCCATGAAACGTCCCCACCGAAGGGCACGACGCTACCCGTGGCGGGTGTATAGGCCTTAGTCGTCCTCGCGAACCCAGTGCGGATTTGCCGACTTCACGCACAACCTTTGAATCTCTTCGCAGGCGTGCGCAGGTTTTTCCTCGCGAAGTTTTCTTTCACCGTAAGAGCGACGGAGCGACGGATAACGTACAAATAATTAAAAAAAATCGAAAACAAATCGGTACATGGCGGGATTTGAACCTGCACCCTTCCGATCGGTGGACAACAGTCCACACCGTTGAGCCATCGACGCTCACTTGGCCGCTTTTTATTACATATATTATTCAAAGGTATAAGAAATAGACCTAGGCAATCTAGGTGATCTGCGTTACGCCTTGCGTTCGTTGCCCAACGTTTGCTACATGTCATCGGCTGAAGGTCGACATCTATCGGCCGGTCTGTTACCCAATCCAACCCACTGTGAAGTTTTGTGAATTATTGATGTTTGCATATGGCGAAATGTTGACTGGTTTGAAAAGAAGTAAATCTTAAACGCTTATTATCAAATGTATTACATTGTAATACATAAAACTAGCGTTATGTTAACCACATTTCGTATTCTTCATTTATTTAACAACAATAGAGTATTTAAATTGTGTCAGTTGATATACTCTATCACAGTGACGTCATAGTGTTCAAATGTCTTAGGAAATGTATGGACACGTTTTGACAGATTGAAGAAAATTATCACAATGGTCTTGTCACATGGTAGAATCAATCCATCTGGTACCTGCCACTTTTAAGCAGGTTATCTGTCTATCAAGTTGGCTTACACTTTTTCCCTCGTTACGTGGATGCCACTCGAGATCCTTCTCGCTCTATCGGCCATCGGACCTATTATGTGTATAACGTTTATTATGACAAAGATTTTTTCATTAAGTAAAACCTAAGATCAACAAAAAACTTACTAGTTGCATAATCACGAAATGTCAACCAATAAACGCTTGACACATACGTTGACTTATTGTTATATTTATGACATAAAATTATTCATCTTTCTCTTCTTTTTTTCTTCTTTAAAATATGATGGTTCGTTAGCCAAAATAATGTTTTTAAAGTTTCATGGCCGATGTAAATATCATATAGTATATGTAGAATTTGTACATACCTAAATCTAAAATCTGCCGTGTAGAGACTGCAGAGCTATTGTAATCTGAGGCCGTTTTGTGGATAAAAATATTAAATCATAGAATGTAATCTAATTTTCCCAGAAATCCCTCTCTCTATCTCTTCATCCTGTCGTATTCCACGCTGGACATAGGGCCCACTTTGAGCCAGATATTCGAAAGCTCAACCATATAATTTGTAGAGATAGTATCTAAAATGTTTGCATATACTGCATCAAAATATCACCGAGGGCGAGTACTATAATTAACACAGTGGCTTCCCGAAAAGCTTGTATTTTCATCTTAACGTTCAGTAGCCGTGATATACGTGTGATAGTCTGACGTACGCCGTACAGGACTCGTTGTTTCGGGTGCTTTAACCAAAATAAGGTTCCATTAAACAATTTCACCATCGCCCAAATTATAATTTAAAAAGTTATTTTAAAAGTTACTGTGTATATGCGTGAGGAAATTTCAAATTTAGAACGCGATTATTGCCGCTGTCACGCACGTCAAAATAGCGCTTTGTCAGCCGGGTGGAATTTGAATTTCGAAATGTGAAAAGAGAACAGGAAGTGCAGTTGAAAATGGAACGTGTTTCTCGGCGGGCGCGAAAGTGTCAGTTGTTGAAGCGTGGAATCTCCCGTCTCTGTTTGCCGATAGGGATGTCTGTGTTCTGTGAATTAGCAACATTTTTTTTTCGGAATTACTTATCACTGTTGGCTGCAGGTGGCCTTTACAGCTTCACCGGAATCTCAGCCCAAAAAAAAATGCAGCGAGCCAAAGGGTGTCCCAGAGTGGGACGCGAACCTCAGCTTAAGGCGTTGTAGGGGGGAGGGCTAGTTAACCTAGTATAGTTTGGAGTGAAAAACGACCGGGCACCTACAAGGACTCCCTGAGGCCACCGCCGGCGGGAACAGATGCTTTACGCGCTTTGTCCGCGGCAATGGCGACAGCGTTCGGATTGCGAATATAAAAATAATTGAGTCATTTTTAAAGTAATTATTTCCTATTTTTTCTAAATGGAACACAGAGTTTTATTAACCCTAAAACCGTCAGGATTCTAGACAATAAAAATGAATTGTTTCTGTTGGACATAAGTACCCGTCAGCTGCAGTTAAAGGGTTGAAAACCTTGGGACGCAATTATACAACTTGTAACATTATTATGTTATTAACAGATTCATCATTGAAATAGTCAGTTTTTTTTTGTGGCATGTGCGGGCTTAAACCAACAACATAGTCTTGACGTTTTGCAATACAAACATGTGGTGAATGTCAACTCACAGAATGAACAATAAAAAGCTTTCGTCAACTGTAGTAACATTTAGATAAAATTCCTAGGTGTTCCCAAAAAACGTACAAAAATGCAAGTGTTATCAATAAGAAACAACTTTTAAACAAAGAACTTNCGTATGTCACAGCCACTTTTCTCCGAACTGTATTGTTGAAACTTTGTTTCCGTTCATCATCAGCCCATGAAACTCCCCACGAAGGGCACGACGCTACCCGTGGCGGGTGTATAGGCCTTAGTCGTCCTCGCGAACCCAGTGCGATTGCCGACTTCACGCACAACCTTTGAATCTCTTCGCAGGCGTGCGCAGGTTTTTCCTCGCGAAGTTTTCTTTCACCGTAAGAGCGACGGATAACGTACAAATAATTAAAAAAAAACGAAAACAAATCGGTACATGGCGGGATTTGAACCTGCACCCTTCCGCTCAGTGGACAACAGTCCACACCGTTGACCCACCGACGCTCACTTGGCCGCTTTTTTTACATATTTATTCAAAGGTATAAGAAATAGACCTAGGCAATCTAGGTGATCTGCGTTACGCCTTGCGTTCGTTGCCCAACGTTTGCTACATGTCATCGGCTGAAGGTCGACATCTATCGGCCGGTCTGTTACCCAATCCAACCCACTGTGAAGTTTTGTGAATTATTGATGTTTGCATATGGCGAAATGTTGACTGGTTTGAAAAGAAGTAAATCTTAAACGCTTATTATCAAATGTATTACATTGTAATACATAAAACTAGCGTTATGTTTAACCACATTTCGTATTCTTCATTTATTTAACAACAATAGAGTATTTAAATTGTGTCAGTTGATATACTCTATCACAGTGACGTCATAGTGTTCAAATGTCTTAGGAAATGTATGGACACGTTTTGACAGATTGAAGAAAAATTATCACAATGGTCTTGTCACATGGTAGAATCAATCCATCTGGTACCTGCCACTTTTAAGCAGGTTATCTGTCTATCAAGTTGGCTTACACTTTTTCCCTCGTTACGTGGATGCCACTCGAGATCCTTCTCGCTCTATCGGCCATCGGACCTATTATGTGTATAACGTTTATTATGACAAAGATTTTTTCATTAAGTAAAACCTAAGATCAACAAAAAACTTACTAGTTGCATAATCACGAAATGTCAACCAATAAACGCTTGACACATACGTTGACTTATTGTTATATTTATGACATAAAAATTATTCATTTGGATTTTGGCCTTAAAGCGTCAATAAAAGGGTATAAAATCAAAAGCACTAGCATACAACTAAGTCACTATGACATGTAGCGAGCGACGTGATTAAGAATGAAAATTTTGCCCAACTGACTCGATGTCTTTTTCATTGAAAATGAAAAATGAAAATGAACAGTGTTTATTCAGTTTAGGTCCTTAAAGAACACTTACGAATGTCAAATGAGGCTACCACTGGTTCGGGAGGTAGTTTTCCACTGAGAAGAAACCAGCAAGAAACTCAGTAGTTACTCTTTCCAAAAAAAATGTGTTGAATACAGAATCATTTGTAATCAAAATAATTATATAAAGCAAATTATATTTACAATTTTCATCATATTAAGTATTGGTAAAAATATAATTCATTCATAGGGCAGACTTTTACCGCGGACAGTTTTTGAACGAGATGTCCATCTAGTTAGTTAACTAGGATCAAAATCGGTACAATTACCTACTATTCTTCTTTAAAATATTATGGTTCGTTAGCCAAAATAATGTTCTTAAAGTTTCATGGCCGATGTAAATATCATATAGTATATGTAGAATTTGTACATACCTAAATCTAAAATCTGCCGTGTAGAGACTGCAGAGCTATTGTAATCTGAGGCCGTTTTGTGGATAAAAAATATTAAATCATAGAATGGAATTATAAACTTTAATAGGTTTTTAAGCGGTTCTAATTTTCCCAGAAATCCCTCTCTCTATCTCTTCATCCTGTCGTATTCCACGCTGGACATAGGGTTAGGGCCCACTTTGAGCCAGATAATCGAAAGCTCAGCCATATAATTTGTAGAGATAGTATCTAAAATGTTTGCATATACTGCATCAAAATATCACCGAGGGCGAGTACTATAATTAACACAGTGGCTTCCCGAAAAGCTTGTATTTTCATCTTAACGTTCAGTAGCCGTGATATACGTGTGATAGTCTGACGTACGCCGTACAGGACTCGTTGTTTCGGGTGCTTTAACCAAAATAAGGTTCCATTAAACAATTTCACCATCGCCCAAATTATAATTTAAAAAGTTATTTTAAAAGTTACTGTGTATATGCGTGAGGAAATTTCAAATTTAGAACGCGATTATTGCCGCTGTCACGCACGTCAAAATAGCGCTTTGTCAGCCGGGTGGAATTTGAATTTCGAAATGTGAAAAGAGAACAGGAAGTGCAGTTGAAAATGGAACGTGTTTCTCGGCGGGCGCGAAAGTGTCAGTTGTTGAAGCGTGGAATCTCCCGTCTCTGTTTGCCGATAGGGATGTCTGTGTTCTGTGAATTAGCAACATTTTTTTTTCGGAATTACTTATCGCTGTTGGCTGCAGGTGGCCTTTACAGCTTCACCGGAATCTCAGCCCAAAAAAAAATGCAACGAGCCAAAGGGTGTCCCAGAGTGGGACGCGAACCTCGGCTTAAGGCGTTGTAGGGGGGAGGGCTAGTTAACCTAGTATAGTTTGGGTGAAAAACGACCGGGCACCTACAAGGACTCCCGACGAAGGCCACCGCCGGCGGGAACAGATGCTTTACGCGCTTTGTCCGCGGCAATGGCGACAGTGTTCGGATTGCGAATATAAAAATAATTGAGTCATTTTTAAAGTAATTATTTCCTATTTTTTCTAAATGGAACACAGAGTTTTATTAACCCTAAAACCGTCAGGATTCTAGACAATAAAAATGAATTGTTTCTGTTGGACATAAGTACCCGTCAGCTGCAGTTAAAGGGTTGAAAACCTTGGGACGCAATTATACAACTTGTAACATTATTATGTTATTAACAGATTCATCATTGAAATAGTCAGTTTTTTTTTGTGGCATGTGCGGGCTTAAACCAACAACATAGTCTTGACGTTTTGCAATACAAACATGTGGTGAATGTCAACTCACAGAATGAACAATAAAAAGCTTTCGTCAACTGTAGTAACATTTAGATAAAATTCCTAAGTGTTCCCAAAAAACGTACAAAAATGCAAGTGTTATCAATAAGAAACAACTTTTAAACAAAGAACTTAAAAAATAAAAGACGGGATTGCATTCTTACTTTAAACATTTTAAAGGCCCTTGCCAATCTTGCCATATTCATGTTAAAAAAATATATATTTATGATGGCCTTATCTTGAGCACAGATTATCCTGGTAAGAGACGTGATCTAAGCTGAAGTGAGCTTGCTCTGAAAAAGCCTAATCACTCGTTTTTTTAATGACACAGGGATCCACCACAGATCATTCCATTTGTTTGCAGTACGCATATGAAAGAAGACACAATAATTCATTAGAACCTAATCACATTGCAATAAAGGTGAAATCTAATGTTAATATAAGCATATCAGCACCTTTTTTTTTCGATAAAAGCATAGACAATGTTTTTGTTTTTCAAAAGAAATAAAAATCAATTAACCCCTTTAGTCTCAATTTCTTCAGAGTAAACGTTCGCCTCAAGTTATCTTTTGATGTCATCACGTGTTATAACACCTCATAGAGATTTCCCCTTCCTCATTCTATGCGAACTGGCGCTCGCCCAAACCGACTGGTTACATCACGTTGATTGTGTCGAAACTGTCGTTTATTTTGGTGCGCATAGAGTTTATTTTTGATCGGGTTTTTGACAGGTCGTGCACCTCGCCTCTGACAGTTTTGACAGTTTTTTTTTTTATTTATTTTTTAAATTGATCTACAAACATTATGCTGCAATAGTATATATTAAATTCTATATACAAATTATAAAATAAACATAAGTGGAAATAAGGCATCCCAAGTTTTTACTCTTTTCCGTCGAATATCGAGATGTAAAAACTCAATATTTATTTATCATCAGCCTATATAGGGACGGGCAGGCCTTCTCATACAACTTGCCTATGGGTGGTTCAGGTCCACCGCCAAGTCACTACGATTTTCTCAGTTTCCTTACGACATTGCAGGCTGAATTTCAATTTTTATAATGACCACCGCTGAGACGTCGATTACGAACGATCGAACTTGGAACCCTTGGTGCATAACAAAAATGTTAAAAATGCTTTTTTGGTGTATACCGTTTTGACGACTCATTTGGTGTAGCGGTTGAGATGTCGGCTGCTAAACCAAGGGTTCGATCTCCGGGCAGTACAAACAACTGTGGGCATGAACATGTCTGTTTGTAATGGTCTGGGTATTTTCTATGTATAATATGTATTTACAATATATATATGTTTATCCGTTGTTTAGTACCCAGCGCTAGGTGGCGGTGTGTGGATATTTATTATTATTTATTACCGTATGTATAATAAAAATAATAAATAATAATAACGTTTATTTCGCTTATAGTTAATTTACATTAATCGCATGCTCCTTACAAATAAACTTAATTACACACTATAATCTACACGGCCGGTGCTTATAAAAGGAAAACCTGGGCTATAAGTAAGCACTAGCAACGATAACAAACAAAAAAATGTATATTCATATGCATAAAGTAAAAAACGGTTAATTCAATATTACAAACACTCCAATTTTATTTATATGTATAGATATATAGTTGATTAAGGCTCCGATATGTTATTTGTATTTTAAAGTATAAGTTTAAATAAACAGCGAAACAATTGAAAAATGCCTTCAAGGCAGTCCGAGAAACAATGGACGTTTCTATTTTAGAATCCGACAGATATAGATCAGTGTGAGTCACAAACGCAACATACTGTCTGCGAGCGTTTGGTTAAATATTCTAAGTTTATATATAGGTATATATTATTATTATACGTCCCCATCGAGCACGAGCCTACCCGTATAGGGTGTATAGGCCTTAGTAGTTCACGCGGGCCCAGTGCGGGTTGGATGACTTCACGCACAACCTTTGAATTTCCTCGCAGCCGTACGCAGGTTATTCACGATGATTTCTTTCACCGTAAGAGCGTCGGTTAACGTACGTATCTTTTCGAAAATTCGAAAAGACATAGATGGCGGTATTTGAGTCTGCACCCTCGAGATCGTAAGTCGACACTCCAATGATTCACCGACGCTCTATAGCTAGATGTACCTTTTGAAATTTATGAATAAAATCGAACCCGGAACCTCTGAGCCGGCAGGTCTCACCCATTACACCAAGAGGGTCATCAACCCAAAAATGTTATGTGATCAGAGCAATCCCAACTCTGATATGTTGTGCTACCTTCGAGTTGATGTGTAAGTAGAGAGCTTTCCCCGTTCCCCGCTGAACGTGTTGTCCCTAAAGCATATATTACACGTTGCGATCTGCAGGGTCCCTGCAAATCGTAGAGTGTAACAACAGTTAGCACAGGTAGCCTTGCTGTTCTAACTGTTATTACACTATGCGATTTGCAGGGAGTCTGCAGATCAACAGTCTGGAGATCGCAAAGTGCAATAAGTGTTTTAGCCGGGTACGGCACCCAGTAGAACGGGGATTGTTGTATTCTTATGCGACGTCATCATACGGCATACTGTACCAACTTAAAAACAATACAATTGCAATTTAAAAGCAAATATTTTTTATGTTATAATGTAGAGGACGGTCACCTGATGGTAAGTGATATGCCTGAACATGACAGAGCGGCATTGAAGGAGACCAACAACTGATCAACAGCTATTATTATCCATCAATGCCGCACTGCGCCCGTCACCCGAGAAAACAGATGTTAGGTATCTTATACCGGTAATTTTACTAGCTGCAGTGCCCGAAACCACCGAAACCTTAGAGTATATGTAACTACTATTATTGACACTCTAAGACCGAAACACAAAAGTGCATAACACTCGTGTGTCACGCGACGATATCTGGCACTGCGGTGGTACCTACTTAGTCAGTATCGAGTCTACCACCTAGTAATAAGTAATAGTAAATTAACATAACAGATAATAAAATTACAAATTTGCCTTGAATTTGTAGTTTGCACTTTCAGACAGTTTTTGGTGTTTCTAGTTATTTTCGAGAAAAACAAATTATGCCTCAAGTAACATCCGACTTTATGGTAAATGGATGCAAATAATTTTGTGACGTCATATCTAGTAAATTACGTGCGTGTCTCAATAGAAAAACAGATGTCTTGGGAAATAGGTGAATTTAAACTTACTAGGGTTTATTTTGTATAAACTTGATAACTCATATTTTCGTTACAATTTCACCGTAGTAACGTATTTTTACCAATACTTATTGGGTCAGCGCGGTGGGTTACGATCCAATATTTCCAAAACTGTGCCAGAATCCGTTTGCCCTGCAGTTTATGGATGATAATGATGTACTTAGTTTCTCTGGATCTCATACCAAAAATTTGTGGATATGTTTACAAAATTAAACCCATTTTAACCCGAACTCTATCCGCGGGAATCTAATGCCAGCAACCATCTACAGATCAGTAATCCAAAAACGAAAATAAACAAACACTCCACGCGCATATCTCGCAGCGCGTGCATCTTGTTTCCTTTTTTACGCGTCTAAATTCGTACGCGACGCGTGCCAGTACCGGCGCGGGCGTAACGTTGTGCACTTCTTGTGTTTAAGTCTTTTGTGATTAACTCCTTGGATGGTTTCCCTTTCCAAAGCCCTCAGCTTTAAGATTATAAAAAAAATAAACGTCAAATAATTCAATAATGACGTGAACTGTGAATAGGCGCGCTTTTTAAATTTAGAACGCGTGGTTCATTGTTGGATGTATATGACAAGTGATAATTTGCGAAAAATTATTTTACGAATTTTTCCGGAAATCAGCAAGCTTCTATTTGTAAGTCGACTATTTTTGAAAGTATCGGTAAATATTAAAACTACGAGCTTATTGTGATTAATTCTGTAAATATTGTATATAATAGTGTGGTTTATTTAAGGAGTAATATTAAATTAATATATTAACAATGTGCTTTTAACATTAGAGCCAATATTAGAGTCCTGTACTGGCCAGAGACTGTTTTGACGTTTAGTGCAACCAGTGTACCATAGACAAAGCGTCCATAGTGACATTCAACCAAAGACTGTGTTAGATTTTTTCTCAAATTTTTCAAACAAAGGCGTATATGTTAAAGTTGGAAATCAGTGACAATGGGAAAAAAGAAGAAAAATAGTGGAAAGAAAGCCGGCAACAGATTCTTTCGCTGGATAAGAAGGTAAAATGTGTGTGAAAATCAACGTGTGAGACTAACAATGGACTTGATAAACTTGAGTGAAAAAATAATAGCATGTGTGTTGTGTCTAATGGAAATGAAGAACTAACAATGTGAAATAATTTTGAAGGTAAAGTCAATGCTTAAATTATAATGTTTTCAATATGGGATCTAAACAAAACTCGCCATCCTGCCGCTCAGCCCTTGTTAGTTTATGGAATCCTAGTACACTTCTTTTAGGTTTAAGCCAACCTCACCGGCCCGTGGTGCAGCCTGCCGCACAGCCTCTTGGTAGTTTATGGACTCCTAGTACACTTCTGTCGGGTTTAAGCCAACCTCACCGGCCCGTGGTGCATCCTGCCGCACAGTCTCTTGGTAATTTATGGACTCCTAGTACACTTCTGTCGGGTTTAAGCCAACCTCACCGGCCCGTTGTGCATCCTGCCGCACAGCCTCTTGGTAGTTTAAGGACTCCTAGTACACTTCTGTCGGGTTTAAGCCAGAAGAACTAACAATGTGAAATAATTTTGAAGGTAAAGTCAATGCTTAAATTATAATGTTTTCAATATGGGATCTAAACAAAACTCGCCATCCCCGCTCAGAATCTTGTTAGTTTATGGACTCCTAGTACACTTCTTTTAGGTTTAAGGCAACCTCACCGACCCGTGGTGCATCGTGCCGAACAGCCTCTTGGTAGTTTATGGACTCTTAAAACCCTCCTTTCGGGTTTAAACCAACCTCACCGGCCCGTGGTGCAGCCTGCCGCACAGCCTCTTGGTAGTTTATGGACTCCTAGTACACTTCTGTCGGGTTTAAGCCAACCTCACCGGCCCGTGGCGCATCCTGCCGCACAACCTCTTGGTAGTTTATGGACTCCTACTACACTTCTGTCGGGTTTAAGCCAATCTCACCGGCCCGTGGTGCATCCTGCCGCACAACCTCTTGGTAGTTTATGGACTCCTAGTACACTTCTGTCGGGTTTAAGCCAACCTCACCGGCCCGTGGTGCATCCTGCCGCACAGCCTCTTGGTAGTTTAAGGACTCCAAGTACACTTCTGTCGGGTTTAAGCCAGAAGAACTAACAATGTGAAATAATTTTGAAGGTAAAGTCAATGCTTAAATTATAATGTTTTCAATATGGGATCTAAACAAAACTCGCCATCCTGCCGCTCAGCCTCTTGTTAGTTTATGGACTCCTAGTACACTTCTTTTAGGTTTAAGGCAACCTCACCGACCCGTGGTGCATCGTGCCGAACAGCCTCTTGGTAGTTTATGGACTCTTAAAACCCTCCTTTCGGGTTTAAACCAACCTCACCGGCCCGTGGTGCAGCCTGCCGCACAGCCTCTTGGTAGTTTATGGACTCCTAGTACACTTCTGTCGGGTTTAAGGCAACCTCACCGGCCCGTGGTGCATCCTGCCGGACAGCCTCTTGGTAGTTTATGGACTCCTATTACACTCATTTCGAGTTCAAGCTAATCTTACCAGTCCTTATTTGGTAGTGGCAAAGATTTTGAACCAATTTCCAAAGTAGGCTTGAACCCTAACTTTTTATTGTCAAATATATACGATTAAATATGTGACAGGTTTTATAATGCATTCGATTTGTCGGAATGGCGGGTTTCCAAGATGCAGCTGGCATATTGCCTTATATCTGTTTGTCCTTATTGTGACCTACATAAATTTGTATAATATTCTTTAGGATTTCTAGTTTTGGGTTGCCTTGCCATTCATTTAAAAATACAATACTGCATCTAAATCCGCGTGGTGGGTTCGGCCAAATCTCCCCATTGGTTGGTGATGATGACGATAGTTGTAAAATAAATACTTCATTAAAGATATCTATCCTAGATTATTACTCGGTGCTGCCTGATGTAGATGGGGTTAATCAAACCTCCCTCTCTTCAATCTGTTGTAGTCCACTGCTGGACATAGGTCTCCCCCATTTTGCGCCAGATACCCCGGTCCTCCGCTTTCCTTGTCCAGCCTCCACCAGCGAGCTTTCGCAAGTCGGCAGTCCATCGAGCCAGTGGCAGGTTTAATCCGACGAAGACGAAAGTATACGCAATCACCGCAACTAAAGATCCTTTTGTCGTAGTGCCCAGTTTTCAAGGAGCATCTCTCTGTGTAGCAGATAGTTTCGGAATCCTCGGCATTGAAGTCTCTAGCAAGGTCCTTTGGAGGACAAAACTTAGCTTGCAAAAAGTCCATAAATGTCTCCCACATATTTATGACGATCCATTTGGTGTAAGGGTTGAGTGGGCTACTACATCAAGGGTTCCGGGTTCGATCCCCGGGCAGTACAGACATTGTATGCTCATCCGTTGTTTAGTACCCATACTACAAGTCTATTTTATTTTATGAAGTGAACGAGACGGCCAGAACGCTTACCTGATGGTAAGTGATAGGCCTGACCTTGACATAGCGGCATTGATAGATGATAATAATTGATAAACATTATTACTCTCCATCAATGCCGCACTGCGCCCGTCACCCGAGACTACAGATGTTAGGTCTCTTATACCCGGTAATTTCACTAGCTTACGTGACTCGGGCTAAATGGCGATGTGAATGTAAGTGGATATTTATATAATTCATTACATTTCTGGCACAATACTCGATTCGTTTACTCGAAGGTAATTTGAAAAAAAAATCAGCTCCTGCCTAAACAGTGTGGGTCGGGCTGAGCCCTGAATCTTGTACCACCGGTAATGCCCACGCTGTTCGACGATCTACTTTGGTGATACAGTATGTTCCTATCATAGGAGACACAGGTTTTAAAATGTTTTTAAGTGAACGAGACGGTCGTTGGTGATACGCCTGACCGTGACAGAAACAGTCTTAAAGAAGATATCAGTAGATCATTAATTGCGATCTTCACTGCCCTGCCGTCACCCGAGACGACATATGGAACTCTTTGCCTCCTTATGTGTTCTACGATCATTTGAACCTGGCCGTATTCAAGGCAAGAGTGATCTATCTATCTAGGCAGGCATGATCCATCCTCGGCTGCATCATCACTTACCATCATGTGAGATGGCGATCAAATGTCTGCCTATAGAAATTTAAAAAAAGCATTTATTAGGATTGTTAGGTCTCTTATACCCGGTAATTTTACCAGCTACAGTTGTGGTAGACTCTGTACTCAGTCGTTAAGATTGGTACCACCGCAGTGCCAGATATCATCCCATGAAACACGAGTGTTACGCACTTTTGTGTGTTTCGGGATGAGGGCACTGTAGCTAGTGAAATTACCGGGTATAAGAGACCTAACATCTGTTGTCTCGGGTGACGGGCGCAGTGCGGCGTTGATGGAGGATAATAACTGTCTATCAGTTGTTGGTCTCCTTCAATGCCGCTCTGTCATGGTCTGGTGTATCACTTACCACCAGGTGAGCGTCTAGACCGTCCTGTACACTTAAAAAAAGTGTTACCACAGAGCAAGTAATAACTGCGTTATAAATTATAATTGTAACGGTTCGTTACTTGGTGAGTGAAATAAATCACACAATCATTTAATGACTGCGTGAGACAATAGTGATGAAAGCTTTTATGACAGAGTTGTGAATGGCAGTGAATTAATCGTGGGAGATTAGTGAAAGTTACGACGTTATAGTTCAAATTAATGTTGTTAGAAAAACTTATTGATTCAGGACCCATATGGTGTAAGTAGTTGAGATGTCAGCTCTTACACCAAGGGTTCCGGGTTCGATCTCCGGGCAGTACAAACAATTGTGTGCATGAACATGTGTGATTGTATTGGTCTGGTGTTTTATTTTTGTATTATATGTATGTATTTACAAAAAAATATACAAAAGTATGTTTATCCGTTGTTTAGTACCTATATACCAGGCTAAATGCTTAGTTTGGGACTAGATGGCGCTGTCAGTATGGTAAATGTCAGTGGATATTTATTTATTTACTGGACAACGCTTACTATCCTATAGGGGTATGATTCAACAAACATCCGATTTATCTGTGAGCCATCTGCGCTCTTTCGCAGCTAAAACACTCAACAAACCAACATCCGAGGTTCCGCCACCGCCGCGGGCTTCGTCGCGATTCCCCGTACGTTCGCTCAATCCCTATTCGCGTTACTTGTGTGTGCCGGGCCGCTTGCTTGTTGTTATGCTAGGTTACCTAGTCATCCCCTCAACGCCCTAAGCCGAGGTTCGAGTCCCACGGAATGCCCTTAGGCTCGTTGTGTAATTATTTAAGGCTGAGAGCCAGCTGAGCAGTTGCAACTTGTCCAGTTAAACTGTAAAGGACATCTGCGGCCAAAAGCGTTAAGTCATTCCGAAAAAAATAGTCAAAAACAATACGGGAATTTTAAGTCTGGTTCCCGATGGACCGACGACTTGCGAAAGGTCGCAAGAAAGCGGAGGACCGGGATATCTGGCGTAAAATGGGGGAGACCTATGTCCAGCAGTGGACTGCGATAGGTTGAATAGAAGTCTGGTTCTCCATAGATAATAAATAATCTAAATCATCTTCATCTTGTCGTGAAGCGACAAATGAGAAGACCAATAATAGAGGGATAGGAATTTAATATAAAAGACCTAATACAAATTAACTAAACGTGGATGGGAATGAGTGGAGGTGTAAAGTGAGAGTATGATAGGGTGTATAGTGTGGTAGCTTGAATCTTCCTTGTTCGCCTTCTACAGCTTAGGATGCACCGGTAAACTGCAGGGATGAGCAGGATGGCACGGGCAGTGAGTTTGAGGCGCCGTGGAGGGCTTGATTCCACAGAGCCGCGTAGTATTAGGGCGCTTCCAGGGATTCACTGGCACCTGACGTGCGTCAGCTCCGGCGATAGGACACCCGAAGCTCCAATAGTTTGGCTTCTCACGTAACAGCCTCGGCAGCAGCAGCGGCAGCAGCGATTTGTGGAATGTAAATGAAAGTTTGGTTTAGTATGCGAGTCGCGTAAGCAAGACTTCGTAAGGTCTCTCCCGGTAAGAATTTCGAGATATTTTCCCGAAAAGAAACCAAAGAATCACAGGAGAATCACAAAATATCACAGTAGGTAACACAGCAAGAAACTTGGTGAAAGAATAATAAGAGTATCTGATGAGAGAATCAAAGAATGGAATCCATCCAAAAGAATCTGGTGAAAAGACCCGTACAGTAGCCAAAGGCCTCTATTTATATCGCACCCTTGACAACCATCGAATTTGAAATGATTTCTATTTAGATTCGAAATTAATAAGATTTTAACGTAGGTCGTATAGCAAAAATAAGGAATTTAAGAGTAAATTGAGCGTTGCTAAGATACGCCATAAATGTAAATAAACATGTCAAATAAAGGTACAACTTAATTTAAAACCCCAAATAAGGTGAAAATACTAATAAATTTAATGGAAAACGAAGGCAAAATGCTAAGGGATGAAATGCCACGTGTCCGGTACGTATAAGTACTCCCGGATATAAGTAATTGAGGCTCAAAGGATCGAATGTGAAATACTTAATTATATGCGTTGTTCGCAGGCTTATAATGGGTTATTTGTGTAAAACGCGAGAAGTCAACGCATAAAAGTAAAGAAAATTACACGAAAGTGTTCGGAAAGATGATAAAAGAGATGAAAATGCATAGTGATATCTAAGTGAAAATAATGAAAATGATAATGTAAATACATATTGTAAAATTGAATAAAAGTAAATAACAAAAATGAAACGGTTAGTACTACATTTCCCCCAAAACCCCAGAAAAATTTTCGACTAGAGAAAATTTTTATAAGAGAAGTCCGAATAGTAACCAGGGAACACTGCTTCACACATCCATACAACCTTACATTGATTCAAACTTCTTCACTCATGCTATCATTCATACCATAGGGTGGAGTTCACATTCTATGACTGCCACTCTAGAAGGAGGTTCCAAAATAACAATAGGCTTATTTATGAGGGAGTTGTCATCCGCTCCACGAGTGGAAAAAAAAATGTAATCAGGGCTTATTTAAGGAGTGATCAGCCGCTCCAGCCTAGGCTTATTTAACGAGTTGCCAACCGCTCAAAAGAAAATAGGACAGCACATGGCAGTGCCGAGGAGTCTAAGTAAGGCCATAGTAGAAGTAGTAGTAGTAGAAGGCCTTACAAGACAATAGTAGAGAACAAGGGCAATAGTAGTCCCTTGTTAAAAAAAAAGAAGAAGGGCAATAGTGGTCCCTTAAGAACATAAAAATCAATAAAAAAAAAATAATTTAGAAGGTAGGAAAAGTAGCTAAGTAAGGAATGGAATTATGAATCTAGTGTGAATGAATACAAATGTATTAAAGTAAATATATGAATGTGGTAGTAAAATTTAATCCGAAAGAAACTGGTAAAATAATGAATCGAAAAGCCTCACAAAAGAATGAATCGAAAAAGAATCCATCCAGCAGCCAAAGGCCTCTATTTATATGAGCCTTTGACAACCGTCAAATTTCAAATCATTTCTATTTAATTTCGAAATAAATTAGATTTTAACGTAGGTCATATAGCTAAAATAGGGAATTTAAGAGTAAATTGAACGTTGCTAGGGGAAACGTCATAGATATAAACAAACATGTCAAATAAATGAAAAAGGTGATTTAAATCTCTAAAAAGGGTGAAAAATATAAAATATTGGATGGAGAATGAAGGAAAAATGATATGGCATCTAATGCAATGGGTCCGGTTCATATAATTTCCCGGACCGAAGTAATTCGGCTGAAAGAATCGAGAGTTACAATGCATAGTGATATTGAAGTGAAAATAATGAAAATAATAATGTAAATACATATTGTAAAATTGAATAAAAGTAAATAACAAAAATAAAAGGTTAGTACTACATTTCCTACATTTCCCTAAGATTTTAAAAGGGATTCCAAGCTATTTAGAATTGTAGAATCGTATTTTAATCATTTATATTTCAGATTCGAACGTATAGACATAGATTCAGCTCCCGAGTTTAGAAACACTTTTGACCAGTTAAGAACTAAATTTGAATCTCTATTAGACAAATTTGACGAAACTTTCCATATGGCTGAAGGCATTGATACCTCAACTACGACTCCACCTATCCAAATTTCAAAACCCCAGTCGCTTCCCACTTTGAATATTTCAAATTGCCCTCATAAAACATTTGACCCAAATATTTTCAAAGATCTTAAAAGACATACTTTTGATGGTAAGACTTGCCCGAGATCCTTTTTACAAAAACTGGATGAATATTGTTTTGTAAGAGACTTAGATAAAAACTTGCTTATCCGACAAGCCTATGAAATTTTTACTGGCAATGCTTTACATTGGTTCAGATTTCAAATTTCGCGAAATCCTAATCTATCGTGGGAAGAAACTTCCCAATTACTAATAAAAGACTTCGGCTTATTTGACTATGACTACAAGCTATTAGAAGCAATTAGAAATCGTACCCAGGGGGCAGACGAACCAATTGCTATATACATCTCGGTTATGGCAGGAATGTTCTCTCGCCTTTCAAAAAAATTACCTGAACATGAGAAATTGGACATTATCTTAAGAAATATTCGACCTTGTTATTCTGTATTTGTAGCTCTCAAAGACTGCGACAGCATTGACTCTCTTCTTACTACCTGTCAGAACTATGAACGATTTTTAGACAAGGACAAACGTTTTAAAGAACCTACCCAAAATTCTTTAACTCCGGAGTTTAATTACAAATCTAATAGTCAGCCTTCAACCTCTTTCTCTCAAAATCCTCAACATTTTAGAAAATCTTATCAAATTAACGCGTTAAAAAACAATTTTCCTCAAAAAGAACTTTTTGCGTTCGATGTCGTAAATACGGTCACAACTTTAATATTTGTACTCAGCCTCATATTATTATTTGTTTTAAATGTGGCTTGAAAGGATTCAAATTCCCGACTTGCCCTATTGTAACCCTAAATCGAATGCTAACTCAAAAAACTAAGACCGACTTGAAAAGTTTTACTAGATTCAACGTTGATGATTGGAATAATTGGTTACTTACGCTTAAAAACTTCTTTTCTTGCTATAGAATCTCTTCTACATTTTATTCTAATGAGAAAAATTCTAAACGTCCTTTCATCAATGTTCAAATGACAATTTAAATATTTCCGGTTTATTAGATTCTGGAAGTTCTGTTACTATATTTGGCAATAACTCTCACTTACAAATTCTAGATTTAGGATTTAAACTTTTCAAGTCGGATTTTATAACTATTTCTACAGCTAGTCAACAGAAAATCAGCTCGTTAGGATATTTCTTAGTTCCTATAACTTTTAATAAACAAACTCACCTTATGAAAGCATATGCATTTCCTGAATTATTCCCATCTTTAATCTTGGCATTGATTTTTGGAAGAAATTCAATTTACTACCCTCTATTTTTTTCATCGGACCTTTCTAATCTCTCTTGCTCTTCTGTTCAAGACGATGATAAGAGGATATTTCCTTACGATCACCTTAGCCAAGACCAGAAAAATATCGCGGATGTTATTATTCAACGCTTCAAAGAAATCTCATTTGAAGAAAAGGAATTCTGGGACGTACTCAATTAATAACTCACAAGATCGACACTGGCGATGCCCAGCCAATCAAACAGAGATGCTACCGCCTATCACCTGAAAAACAAAAAGCACTGATTAATGAAGTGGACAAAATGCTGCAATGGGACGTCATCGAACCATGTGAAAGTCCATGGTTATCTCCAGTCATTATCACCCCTAAGAAAACGGTGAATGGCGTTTCTGCGTTGATAGTAGGAAGCTTAACTCTATCACTCGACGTGATGCCTATAACTTACCTCTTATTAGCGAAATACTGGACAACTTCGTAACGCTAAGTTCCTGTCAAGCATTGATATTGCCAAGGCATTCTGGGAGACTCCACTTAATCCACCTGATAAGGACAAGACAGCCTTTTACGTTCCTGGAAGAGGAATGTATAGATTTAAGGTGATGCCATTTGGATTAACCAATTCACCTGCAACGCAGCAGAGACTGATGGATATGTTATTTACACCAGATTTTGACAGTAAAGTCTTCTGTTACTTAGATGACATCGTTATCATAAGTGAATCGTTCGATGAGCACATCGCTCTCCTATTGAAAGTTCATGAAAAACTATCTTTTGCTAATCTTACTATAAATTTGGAAAATCTCAATTTTTTAGAAAAGAACTCAAGTACCTGGGCTACGTTGTTGGTGAACACGGTCTACGTGCCGACCCCGACAAGATTCGATCCATTCTGGAATACCCGATTCCAGCTTCTAAGAAGGAAGTGCGAAGATTCATCGGGACATGTAGCTGGTTTCGAAGATTTATTCCAAACTTTAGTACCATCGCCGCTCCACTCAACAAACTCACTAGTTCTGGTAAGAATGCTCCTAAATTTATCTGGAATTCTGAAGTTGAACTCAGCTTTCCAAAAACTGAAAGAAGCTCTCGTTACTACTCCAGTTCTTGCTTGTCCTGACTTCAATCTCCCATTTTCGGTTCATTGTGATGCATCTAACTACGGCATAGGAGCAATGCTCACTCAAATCCAAAATGACAAGGAAGTGGTCATTGCTTATATGAGCAAGTCTTAATAAAAATCAACAAAATTATATCAACCACAGAGAGAGAAACTCTTGCGGTAATTACTGCACTTGAACATTGGCGTTGTTATCTTGATAATGGTAAAGAATTTACTATCTATACAGATCATGCAGCTCTTAAATGGTTTTTGAATCTGTCTAATCCTTCAGGAAGACTTGCCCGTTGGACCTTACGTTTATCTTGCTTTCACTTCGTCCTGAAACACAAAAGAGGTAAAGATAATATCGTTCCGGATTCATTGTCCAGATTTACACCCAAGGATCCTACAGATTCTCCAGCTCAAGGCGTACATCCTGTAACTTTGGAAGACCCAAATGTTAATCGTGATTTAGAAAATTATAACAAAATCTTACTTGGCTGTCAAAATAACCAGACTCATACCCAAACTACACCGTGAAGGATAATAAGCTGTATCGCTACATCTTCTCTCAAGACTGTTTGAACGAAGACTTTGCTTGGAAAGAGGTCCCACTCCCTCAAGAAAGGCAATCTCTAATCGAAGTCAACCACGGCTCTCCTGATGATCCGCACTTGGTGTCTTTAAAACTTATAAGAAGCTCTCAGTCCGATATTACTGGTCTGGCATGTTTCGAGATACCGCAAGATTCGTTGCTAATTGCAACACTTGTTTAGCTTATAAACATCCAAATCATTCACCTTATGGGCTTATGGGAAAACCTAAAATATGTTCTAGGCCTTTTCAAACTTTATCTCTCGATCTGATGGGACCTTTCCTATGACAAGAAACCGAAATCAATATATCTTAGTTATTAACTGTTGCTTTACAAAATACTCTCTAATTTTTCCTTTTAAAACGCGCTAACTACTCTTATTATAATTAATTACCTTGAAAACTCTGTCTTTCTTCATTCATGGTGTTCCGCAGACTGTTATCATGGATAATGGACCTCAATTTCAATCTCGTGCATTTATTTCGTTCTTAAAAAAATATAAGATTCCATTTATCTTTCACTCTCCATTTTACTGCCTCAAGTTAATCCGACAAATGAGAAGACCAATAATAGAGGGAATGGAATTTAATATAAAAGACCTAATACAAATTAACTAACGTGGATGGAATGAGTGGAGGTAAAGTGAGAGGTTGTATGATGGTGTATAGTGTGGTAGCTTGAATCTTCCTTGTTCGCCTTCTACAGCTTAGGATGCACCGGTAAACTGCAGGATGAGCAGGATGGCACGGGCAGTGAGTTTGAGGCGCCGTGGAGGGCTTGATTCCACAGAGCCGCGTAGTATTAGGCGCTCCGGATTCACTGGCACCTGGTGCACGTCAGCTCCGGCGATAGGACACCCGAAGCTCCAATAGTTTGGCTTCTCACGTAACAGCCTCGCAGCAGCAGCGCAGCAGCGATTTGTGGAATGTAAATGAAAGTTGGTTTAGTATGCGAGTCGCGTAGCAAGACTTCGTAAGGTCTCCCGGTAAGAATTTCGAGATATTTTCCCGAAAAGAAACCAAAGAATCACAGGAGAATCACAAATATCACAGTAGGTCACAGCAAGAAACTTGGGTGAAAGAATATAAGAGTATGATGAGAGAATCAAGAATGGAATCCATCCAAAAGAATCTGGTGAAAAGACCCGTACAGTAGCCAAAGGCCTCTATTTATATCGCACCCTTGACAACCATCGAATTTGAAATGATTTCTATTTGATTCGAAATTAATAAGATTTAACGTAGGTCGTATAGCAAAAATAAGGAATTTAAGAGTAAATTGAGCGTTGCTAAGAATACGCCATAAATGTAATAAACATGTCAAATAAAGGTACAACTTAATTAAAACCCAAATAAGGTGAAAATCTAATAAATTTAATGGAAAACGAAGGCAAAATGCTAGGGATGAAATGCCACGTGTCCGGTACGTATAAGTACTCCGGATATAAGTAATTGAGGCTCAAAGGATCGAATGTGAAATACTTAATTATATGCGTTGTTCGCAGGCTTATAATGGGTTATTTGTGTAAAACGCGAGAAGTCAACGCATAAAAGTAAAGAAAATTACACGAAAGTGTTCGGAAAGATGATAAAAGAGATGAAAATGCATAGTGATATTGAAGTGAAAATAATGAAAATATAATGTAAATACATATTGTAAAATTGAATAAAAGTAATAACAAAAATGAAAAGGTAGTACTACATTTCCTACAATCTCTTCGAGCTAGAATTATGACAGACTGACTGGTCCCAAGAGTATCTGAACCACCTTACTGCTTCTGACGTAGTTCAAAGTCACAACCGCAAGATTGGATTCCGAAGCACATTATCTTCTAGACAATCAGCCGATTCAGCCAGTAATATCTGAACCAAACTGGAAATAGTCGTAACAATGTGGAGATATGTGGAGATTTGTAATTAGTACTGTACTCTTATCATATTGTTATACTTTACTATAGTGTCTTTTGAAACTGTAAATCTTCCAAAAAATAAATAAACAAAGTAGCGAGCAAATGTTGTTACTCGTAGCTGCTGTGTTTTCCCACAAGTTCCTGTGACCTCAGTTGTTACAAATGTCCATGGGCGGCGGTGACACTTTCCATCAGGTGAACCGCATGCTCGTTTGGGAGGTATTTTATATTAAAAAAGATTCGCTTCAACTTAAAAAGCAACTTCAAACTAAATCACAAAATATCTTAATTCAAATAAATATTTTGCAGGTACTTTTAAATCGTCAATAGTTGTAATTATAATTTTTGGTTGACTGCCACCGGTTCGGAAGTAGTAGGATCTTCGAGAAGAGACTCGATTGTCACTCTTTTTTTAAACTTTATATTGGTTACAGGGCTACCACCCTCCTCGCTTTATTTTTGTAATTGTTGGTAAGGCACCTGTTACTGCTAGGAGTAGCAGGAGGGAGGGTCCAATAATTTAAAAAAAAACACTTTAGCCATGAATACAAACACCCTGTGTGCGCAGTGTAATGACCGGGTACACCAGATTAGCAATCTCAAAATCACAGTGGGCTTACCTTATTTGCCAAAGATGTAATCAGTGTGGTACATTTGTACCTATTTTTTTAATGAGATATTCTTATTATTAAAATTATGTAGGCAAACATGTGAACTGATAAAGTGTATTATTATTTCACGGGTAAATAAATAAAGAGCTATCCACAGATATTCACACAGCGCCATCTTGCCCCAAGTTAAGCGTGAAACCTGTAGTATGAGCACAAAATAACGGTTGAACATACCTATATACTTATTTGTGTAAATACATACATATAAATCAATGATGTAAAAAGTATAGATTCGTGATATGCTCACAAAACAATCGAAAAAAGTGTTTCGAATGCAGAGACAGCACACATACACATATTTCGAATGAGCGTACATTACCTAAACAAAAGAGTACAAACTGTACTCTCGGCGGTTCGTTTTTACGGATGGCGTATCTACCTTTATATATACATAATATCATTGCATATAATACATAGATACACCCAGCCATGTTCATACACATAAATGTTTGTACTGCCCGTTAAACGAACTCGGAACCCATGGTGTAGCCGACGACACAATCATCACACCAAATAGACGAAAGACAACAGTCCACATGAGCCACCGACGCTCAGTGTACACATCATAAACAATTCGTTGATAGCAATCAACATGCATTGTTGCACCGCTCGTCTACCCCGCACAGCGTCACTATAATTTGCGTACACACACAATTGTTGTTAATTACATGTATACGAAAGAAACCAGAGAAATGTGGTGGTTTGTTAAGCTCTATATGTTAGGCAAATTGTGGGGCAATAAAGAAATCGTTTCTCGGGTCGGTGGTTTGTTGGTTCACTGTAAAAGTTGTTTTTATGTTACTAAGTGTACAGGACGGTCAAGACGCTCACCTGATGGTGAGTGATACGACAGACCATGACAGAGCGGCCTTTGTGGAGAACAACAGCTGATGGACAGTTTGTATTCTCTACCAACGCCGCACTGCGCCCGACACAAGACAACAGATGTTAGGTCTCTTATACCCGGTAATTTTACTAGCTACAGTGCCCTCATCCCGAAACACAAAAGTGCAAAACACTTATATTTCACGGGACGATATCTAGCACTATGGTGTACCGACCTAGACGACTCGGGTAATGAGTATTTACATTAGACAGACCGAGTTCAATGCCGTCAGTTATGACTTTTCGCTTCAACCTATACTGCGCCAGATTCCCGAATTTCCTCTTTTCCTATCCAGCCTCCACCAGCGACATTTCGCAAAACGTTGGTCGGACCAGTAGATAAACATTAAACTAATTAGATGCACTCTCACTCAAAAAGTGTCCGCGGCAAAATCTTACCCATCACGTCAGTGTAGCAAAATTATTTTCATGCATAATCACATTGCTCGTTATTTGTTAAAGTGGCATAGTCACAGACATCCGAATATACAATTAGACTGGACAAGCCGCCAAGTTAATAGGCAGTCCCAGTGTCGCAATTTCTTTTCGGTTCTTACCTGTGAAAAGTTATTATATTTCTTGGTAAATTTACTGATTAATTGCGATGATGGTATGTTACAATTACACAGGATGGCATTTGGAAAAAAAACGGTAATTTTTCTAATATTCGTGCGTCTTGACTCGTCTCACAGACCGTAAACTGGCAGCCAGTGTATGCTCGTTGAGCTTACATTTGTCGCACTTTAAACGCGGCTTGCCCCATCTCCTGTATTGGGAAATCTGTGGGCATAGTAGTATGCTCGTGCTTTCGATTTTGTGCCCTTTTAATGACACCTTACGGTCAAAATTTCAAGGAATAATTTTATGTCATAAATATAACAATAAGTCACCGTATGTGTGAAGCGGGTAGGACATTTTTTGGTTGATATTTCTACGTCATTGTGCATCTAGTTAGTTATCTAAGGTCGAGCCGGAGGGCGTTCTACACTACGCTTGCAAAGATGCGCCACGCAGTCCGTTGTAATAAAAAGAACTATCCGATTACTATACCACGGGCGCAGTTACCAGCTTATACCTTAAAAAAATCATAACCCTATGACTTATTTCGCTACGCATAAGACTAATTATTGCATTCTTTGAATGGCCGGATGTGCTACAATGGACAATTACAGAATTATGTCGCAATGACTGTTCCAGTATGGTGATCGGCGATCCTTTAAAATGATTACATTCAATATGGGTATGGAGTCTTAATGATGCGAAAAAATCATTGGAGTCGACGAGTTAAGAATTTTCTGTATAAGGCCAGTCCCCTGACATTCACACAGCGCCATCTAGCCCCAAGTTTAGCGTCTGTAGTATGGGTACTAAACAACGGATAAACCTACAAACAAACATACTTATTTTTTGTAAATACATACATATTATACGTACAAACACCAATACCAATACAAACAGACATGTTCATGCTCACAAATGTTTGTATTGCCCAGGCATCGAACCAGGAACCCTTGGTGTAGTAGCAGACTTCTCAACCATAACACCAAGAGCGCCAGTATTAGCATTAGTACGCCATATGGAAATAATTAAGTTTATCGGACTGCCATAGGTAAAAAAGAAAGAATATGAAAAAGTTCACGATCAGGTTAGTGTGCAGAGTAAATAACGAATAATTACTATACCTACAATTCGTAATGAGTTGTAGATGAAAAGAGACCAAGAAGATACCTTTCGCAAACCAAGCCACTCCCCAGTACAGTTTAATTTATATGTTTTTGATTATAATTATAATGGACCTACATCACATTATAATATCAGTTTAGGTTTTGTCGAACTCAAAGCAACTTTTTCCTATCCATTCTATTGAACTTATTTCACTACATACTCGTATATTAGACATATTCATTTTTTAGAAATCGAATAATTACTAGCAGATACAATCATAACTTAATCATCTTTAGAATAGTTACTTTCTCTTGCAGATTTATAAAATTTTATACTGATATCAGCTTCAATAATTAAAAACTGTAACAAGTGAAATTAACTACAATATATTGAATGTGTTGTGATAACAGTAAAACATAAAAATGTATCTATTCGTATTAAATTAAACACATAAGTCAATTACGTTAAATTCCTGTTGGTTTGCAATTAAGTAAATTACAACCAATAAAAAAACGGAAACAACATCTGTGTGTAACATGCTTCCCCTAGCACGTGCCATCGTGTACATAAACAATTGTATCATGAGTCTCACAGCACAGCGACTGGCTCCCCTCTTCCCTCCCACTTTATCCAAAGCAGAGCAAATTCTCAATGGGCCCCAACCATTGATGGTATAGTAAGCTAGTGCGTGAGCTCGTTGAATTCAAAGCAAGCATTGGACAAAGTGGCTGTCGATAAATTCCGGTATACAACATAACGGAACGTAGATTAGTCGTCAATTCACAACCACGTCATACGGTCGCACCACCCACGGGAAGGTAGACGTGCGCCTGCGACGCTCGCCTAAGTGAAATTTCCCAGCGTCCCACAAGGCACCATATTAGGACCGGTGTCCTTATCAAAGTTTTATGGTCGCGGGCCACAGTGATTGTGATCGTGTGTCGTCGAACCCGGTTTCCGAGTGAAATTTGTTGAAAAATTCAATGAATAGTTTTGCTGGTGAAATCAGCCGAGTTTTCCCATAGTTGTTTTTTTAATTTTCCGTAACACGAATGGGATATTCGAAATTCGGTACAGTTAACTAGAAAGTGAGAATTTGGATATGATTTTATGATTTGGAAAGCGTGGAATTGATTAAAATGCATGAGATATGTAAGTATTCTTAAGGTTTCTTTGAATGTATAATGCTTGAATTGTATCTGCATATAAATATTACTGGTCTCGGATCAAAACCGATAGTTTGACCGCGAGACGAATGACTTTTGAAAGAAAAAATAGAAGTGGGCCGTCAAGTTGAGCGGTAATAATAAACGTTATAATCTGCACATTAAAGTTGATAGTGCCTTGTTGAATAAAAGTGTGAATCATTGCTTGAGATGTGGTAAACTAATAAGCTGTGGGAGAAATTTCATAATAGCCTTTGTGGATAAACAGTTTAAAGCGTTTGTATCGATTGCTGATAACTACAGAGATCGTTTATAAGGCCGTCTGCTTGGGACCTCAGTTTCATTTTTTTTATTCTGTAGCAGTTGTGGTTTTTTATCCGCATGAGCTGTAGGGTGAGAAAAAAATTGCAATGACTGGATAGTGATTGTAATTATTAATTACTTGTCATCATCATCATCAGCTCATTAAACGTCCCCACCGAGGGGCACGAGCCTACCCGTATAGAGTGATTAGGCCTTAGTCGTCCACGTGGGCCCAGTGCGGATTGGCCGACATCACACACAACCTTTGAATACTTGTAATAGTACATAATTTCATTGAACTTCTCGTCTAAGACTAAAGATAAGAAAGAGGAAGTACCTTAAAACCAGCGCTGGCTAGGTGCTAGTTGGCCCAGTCAGGCATCATTATTATGCCTACTTTTACTTCATCATCATCATCAGCTCATTAAACGTCCTCCACCGATGGGCAAAAGCCTACCCGTACGTGGGTGCTTTTACTTATCAACGCTTAAATTGAATACAAAACCATTTGTATTATTATTACCATATTTTTTTTACAATCTGGGGACTTACTTACTTTGATTAAAGGGTTTTGATGGCACGATAAGGTGGAATAAGTCACTTACTATCGAATTAAATGTATGAAGCGAATCAAATGAGTAATTTAAAATTAAAAACGGCGATCAGGTCTATAGTTTGAAACTGAATCGAATTTTCATTAATCCGATAAACGTTACCGAATGGGCCGACGCTCCTTTGTGTTTTTTTTAAAGAAATAACTCTGTGTAATCGATTCGGTCTTTCATTTGATGTATTCTGTGTATTTTACATGAGCTGTGCTTCGCGGTATAAGCTATTTTCGAGCAATAAGGGTGTCTGGATGAGGATATTGGAGGACCGGGATATCTGCCATTAAAAGGGGGAGACTTATGTTCTGCAGTGGTCTGCAACAAATTGACTAGGCCGTAGACTCGGTACTGAGTCGTCTAGGTAGGTACCATCGCAATGCCAGATATCGTTTGTCAAATAGAAGTATTTTACACTTCTGTGTTTCGGGATGAGGGCACTGTAGCCAGTAAAATTACCGGTTATAAAAGACCTTACATCTGTAGTCTCGGGTGTCGGGCGCAGTGCGGCGTTAATGGAGAATAATAATTGTCTACCAGTTTTTGGTCGCCATCAAAGCAGTCCTGGATTAACCCTTAAGCAAATAAGCACTAGCTTAGGGCCCCACGTCCAGGGGGCCCCCGACGAAGCACAAAAAATGAACAGAAGGTTTACTGGGAAATCATCATCAGTGAATGCCCGAAAAAGCCGCAAGGCGCATTTTTTTTTGTAAATAATTAAATATAGGTACTTTAGTTTTTGTTTTTCTGGCACCTACTCCACTTCCAAGGTACGTTAATATATTTTCATCTTATTTACAAAAATACTAATGTTTTTCAATAGTAAACCTATGCGCGCACTCCGATTAGTTCGGTGAAAAATAATTTCATGCAAAATCGACTTGCATTTTTTCGCAGTGCGCGGATTCGAGTATGTTATCTACTCTTGTTTTTTTTAATCGTGTAGGTTTTTTAAAGACAAATTCTTGTTCTTTTTCTTAGCGAGTGGATGACCCCACACAAGTCCCTGTTTCAGAGTTTGAAACCGCTTCACCTTTGACGCGCTTTTTGACTAACGACAATTCGAAGGCGGCCGGGACCGACGGCTAAACGTGCCCTCCGAAGCACGGAATCGTCTTTTTTTTAGGAGAAACATAAAGCCTGCAATGTCCTAACCTAACTGACAAAACTAACACTCAGAAAGTGAAAAATCATTACCTATGTTGTCAACTACTGCGCTATGCTACTAAATTCCTGTGACATACTGACAGGGGGGCCCCACAAGTGTGGATTGCTAGGCCCCGAGTAGTCTTAATCCGGCACTGCATCAAAGCGTATGTCATGGTCAGGCGTATCACTTACCATCAAGTGAGCATCTTAACCTTCCTGTACCTACACTTGGTAATATAAAAAAAGTTAGACGTAA
>PQWD01011799.1:0-196118 GCA_019425675.1 Leucinodes orbonalis
TGAGAAGATAGCATAAGTTTGAAAAAGAAAATATATTCACGACATAAAAGAAATGTAAAAAAAAGAAAATTAAATTTTGACACACTTTAGATCTCGCCACTATTACTCTAATAGATCAGACATTTCACTCAAGATCTAAGTGATGTATAGTGTCATCAGCTACAGAATACATATAAAACTTGAAAAGAAATAATAGTTCGGAGAAGAAAAGGATGTGCATTCTAGACGACGGGCAGACAGACATGAAAAATCCATAAGTGTTTCGTTATTTTGCCAGTCGCAATGATACACCTGAAAATCATCATAGATATATCAATAGGGTCAATTATGCGTTATTTTATCACATATCGAAACCATTATGTTTTAAACACAAAGAATAGTTTAAAATGTGTCAATTAATAACCCTAATATTAATGACAAAATAAATAATCACGTTACAGACCGTATATACCATACAATATCGGCCACATACATACCCGTCTAATATAATCAGTAACAACAGTCTCTACAAACACCAAATAAATCTAAAAATATAAATAAAAATACCAATTTTTGGAATATCACTAACGACGCAATTCGAATGCTGGATTAAATTTAAAGAGCAACGAGCGGGCTGGCGCATTATCAAACGACATCCAAGACAATTTTTATGCAAATCTTTTTCCGCCGCCTTTAACTATAACATTCGTCAACAAAATTCAAGGAGGTTAGGGCTGTGCACACTAGAAATTGATATTGCATATATCACAATTTAGTTAACATTTTTGGCCTTTCACGAATTAATTTGACTTTTTTTAATTTCTGTATTTTTAACAAATAATGCCACATTAGAGACATCAAGTTGTGATAAAATATATTTATTTGAATAAATATTTTAATATTTCATTGTGATTGGACAATGGGTATTTATAATGGTTCTCATTGAGTTTTTTTGAAACGTTCTTACTTGTGAATTCACATCATTGTGCACCAAGTTATGATGAATATAGTGGTTAATATATAACCCTATACAAGACCAGAGTTTAAATACGACAACGTAATTACAACAAATATATTAATTTTTGGCTTAAAGTAGAAGGTCCAGTAAGATCTAACCAGCCGAAAATTTAAAAAAAAGATACACGGGAATTAATATAATTGGATTGCTTAGGTTATGCAATGATTACTTTTTTTTTTAATGTTTTATAGTTATGTTAATAAGCTATATGTCGATATTTTACCGTTGGTAGAGTATCAAGTGTGGACAGAAACTAAACACCATCACAGTATTTTTTTCAGGGACTAATATTTATGTAAAATAAGGCTAATAGTATGTAGTGGCCTTCATTATTATTAAATCTATAATAAAATTAGCCATTTATAAATATTGCATTCTTGATAATAACGTTTTCCTATATATTTTTTTCAGTTAGTATGTGTTAAGCTGTTTTATATTATACTGAAAATCTTTTAGTAATTACTATAAGAAATACATATTATATAGCAATATCTTGACATGTCAATGTCAATTTCTATTCATTAGTTTATCATAATTGAAGCTTTATTAATATCTGAAAGTTTTTAATTTATATGGTAAAATTAAATAGTGCCTTCAGTAACCACCCTACACAAGAGCGTCAGTTAAATATTTGTTCATCGGGGGGGGGGGGGGGGGGGGGGGGGGGGCGTTTAATGCCCGCGCGTCGCCACTGCCAGTCTTATGTATCTACATTACTTTTTGCACGCCTTCATTGGCTTTTTATTTACAAATGTCCGACCTTTATTTTAAAAAGTGATGTTTAAGTATGCCAATATTTTTTATGGTGATTAATTTAATAGACATTTCTAAACTTTAATTCGACTTCGAAAATCAAAAACTACGACGTTTTTTCAGGAAAAGTCCTCGAATTTTTTTTAAAGTTAGATGTGGAATGGATTTATTATTTCTTAAATATTTTTTTTATATCCGTTTTTTCCTAAACTGCCCTGTTGTAAAGTTTTTAAACCTGTCTCGCAAATATTTAATTAGTTAACGTTTTCAATATTTCAAGGTTCCAAATCATTTAGAACATTCAGAAAGTTATAACATTGAAATAATCTAAGATACCTATTTTAAAACGAATTTCCAGAAAATGTATGGACCAAAATTATAATTTACAGGATTATTTTAAACTGTGTACTTATGTATATAAGCCACATACGATAATCCGTATGTCGTTATAAATGGCCTCAAATTTTCATTACCAAATAGTCGATGAAAAATATAGTTGTACCTAAAACAAATTTTACCTTAATTCTGTCATCAACAATACAATTCATTACAAATTATACGAGACTAACATTTCTGTTATTCCAGTGGTCTGTATTTTTAATTGTTGTTAAAACAAATACAAATAATTCATCGTGTACCAACACCACAAAATCCTAAAACTCATAACAATTCGAAACCGACCAATGGTTCACTAAGCGGTTCCCTGCGGGCATAAGTAACCACAAACGTGGGCATAAGACGGGGGGCCGATCGATACGACCTTAAGGTTCTCGCGGGGCTGCGGTGTTGGCGGGTTTTCTTTTCATTAGAGGAGATGGTTATCGCCGGGCTACGTGTTTTGTTTGATGAAAACGTCCGTTCGCTTTGTCCACTTTATTTGGCTGTTGATACTAAGTAAACGGGGGTATTGATCCGAGTTTGAAGTTTTTGTCAATAGGGTAACGGGCTCAGGTGTGGGCTGTATATTTAGAATTAATTGATCTAAAAATACAGTTTTTAGGTAGCTATATTTTCATTATGATTTATTTTGAATGTGAACCGAAACAGAAATGTCACTCAATAGAAAACGGATGTCATTCTTAAATATTATTTTTCATATACCTATTATTTTAGTACTCGTAGTTAAGGAAACATGATTACATAGCTTAAACCTCTGAATATTGGTATAATAGTTTCATTATTAATTTATAACAAAGAAGCTTTTCAAACTATTATCAAATTGCAACCTGAACAAAATCGTATTCAGTACTTTATTTAACTGTTAATCATATGCTTCGATCATAGAAACTTGTTTATATGGTTGGAGCTCGTGTGTAAAAATCTACATGTACCAAGAATAAGCGCACCGCGAATCATGCCGAAATTTTGCGAACCATTGGTTAATTCAAAAAGATCAAGCGATTTTGGTATTTATATTTATTAAACGTGGATATTAAGATACTTAACTTTCAAAATGTTTCAGTTTATTTATTGGATGGCCCTTTTTTTACAAAGCGATTTATAGACTTTATAGGCAACGTTATCATACTTTTAATTTAATCTTTACACATTTATAGTGTTAAAAGTATTCGCCTATAAAGGAACTAGTGTCATTCTTTTTCTCATATCAAATGATCTCAGGAAGTACAATTCGTACCTAAAACACATATAATGCAACTAGCAAAGGAAACGTCGTCACACAGCCTTGTTTATTCGCCCATGGCAAATTTGAAATTTGGAACAAGAAATTTTCCCTCATAAATTATTTAGGGTGTATTTACTCATCTATTCTCCCTATAATAACGGGTGGGCAGCAACACGATACTTTCGCCTGCGCTCGTCTTACGCTCTTCACTTGATTAATGTGTGTGCTCGCCCTAATCACCACTCGAGATGCCCGATCGTTTGCGACCAAACACGTGGATTATACGCAAAGACAAAAAACTATACAGCCTAATCTCATATCGAGTCTCACTGACATCATCGTAGAAATGGCGCCATAATTACGTGTCAATTATTTTGTAAATTTTCGCTTCATATGCCAAGTCCTTGTATTATCTATACTAATATATATAGCTGAAGAGTTTGTTTGTTTGTTTGTTTGAACGCGCTAATCTCAGGAACTACTGGTTCGATTTGAAAAATTCTTTCAGTGTTAGATAGATTATTTATCGAGGAAGGCTATAGGCTATATATCATCACGCTACGAGTAATAGAAGCGGAGCAGCAATGAAGAATGTTTCAAAATCGGGGGTATTTCTTCATACTTGGAGCTTCCGCTGCGTACGCTGCGTAAACGGTTAAAGTTTCACAAAAGTCATGTATGAGAGTATTGTTCTCCTTTTAATGGTCTACAAAAAAATCCGCGACAGCATATGTCTATCTTTTAAGGTTAGCTCACTATAACATATTTTTTGCTAAAAAAAAATCTGAAATTGACCCCGAAACCTTCAAAGTTGGAGGGAGGGGAAATCGTATGTATAGTGATAAATGCAAGTACCGTGTTATCCCGAATTTAATGCGAGCGAAGCCGCGGGCAAAAGCTAGTTTACAAATAAAATAGTTACTACATAAGAGCAAAACTAAAGATCACTTAATAAAATTTATTTATAATACACAAAATATTTTCGAATCAGTGCTGCTAATTGAGAACTGATACCAATGTAAATAAACGTTTGAGTTTACGTTTACAATATGTATGGGCAAGAGAAAAGTACCATTGTACGTAATGGGTGACCCAAATAAGCAAGGTAACCCTTTGCGTAGGGTTTGCGCGCATAGAATCAGCAAGTTTTGAAAACTTTAAATTCAAATTTGATTAATTATAACATTTTTGAGAGAGCGGGATTTGTTTTGACTAAAACTATTTTTTCAGTTTGTTCTTTTAGTAGTTGTGTTTAGATTCAGTTTTGTCGGCACGTTTCTCAAAATTAATTTATCGTATTCCGGCAAAAGGTTATTGATATAATTTTGTTAAATATTTAGAAGAGTAAAAAGGAATCGGGAAAGTGTGCCATTTATAAAATTAGCATACGGAACTTTGAATTAAACTAAGGCAGCAGCCTAACATATCCTACTGTTCAGTAGTTGATTTAAAAAAAATATCGCATTAATTTGAATCCGAAATTTTAATACCAACCGTTAACTATTGTTTATTTTATTATGTTCAAGATATTGATACTAACACGAAACAATAGATTAATCTTATTTAAAAATTAGAAATTTTATACTATGATATAGTGGATACTATTTTCGTCAAAACATTATTTATTCTGAACTTAACCGCGGTGTGAGTTCATGAATCTAAACGACAACCTAGGCATATTTGTCTTTTGAATGTAAAAAAGAAAGAACACTTTCCGACTGCCGTACTATACTCACATCAAGAGGGTTTTAGGCGTAAGCTTTTGTCTTGCCAAAAATATGGTCTTAAATAGGTGCCTAGTAATAATAGTAATAATATATTTCTGTAAAATACAAAAATCTAATGACAATGTGGATTGGATGTACTAATAAAATGAATTTGAAATTTGACTTTTCACGTTTTTTTTGGCTTCGACTGCACTAATTTGAGAAATCAGGCACAAAAGAAAATAAATTTAATAATTTAAAATATTATGCACAAAAAAATTGCAGCGGTGAACTTGGTCCCAAGACAATGTTTTAGTTTGTCTTAAGCCTGTACAAATAATTAATAATGAGTGCCAATACTGTCAAATGTCACCCTATCAGACAAGGTTTTATACTTAAAGACGCAAGCAGATTCGGGGCTCCTTGCGGGGGTGAGGTGCGCGGGGGAGCAAGACACTCGATCAATACCGACCCGACTTTCAAACAGCTTTCACCCACGAAAGTCGCCACCGGACCCCGAAACGTGATGTAGAGATGTTATTACCACCATTTCAGAATTAAGATGCAGACTGTTGGTTTAAAAAAATCTAAAACGTGAGTTATGAATGTGTTTCATTTGGGTTATATTCAACAAAATCCTTTTTTTTATTATGTGGCGGTTTCTTGCCCCCACTGCGTACCGTTCAGCGACAGTTCAAAAAGACCCGGGAACATAAATTGCGAGGCGTTTTGCCGTATATACCGCGTTGAGCGCTGGAATCTAAGTATGAAATGTTTTACATCAGAATCCTTTTTTTATTACAAAAACAGGTATTTTAATATTGGAAATGCAGTACTTTAAACTTAAAACGTTCGAAAGATAGAAAAAGAGATCATGTGATCTGTCTGTCCACAATCCTATTTATTTCTCACTTCTAGGACCATGATTGTTTGACGATTGTGGAAGTTATGCACCTATTTTTCAGTTATTAGATGATTCGCCATAATATATGATGAGTGCTTTTGATGGTACATTATGCGATCGATTGAAGTGAAAACATCGCTAGGGCAGCTTGTAAGGTACTCGTTGACTTAGAATTTGTTTATATTTTGCTCATGAATGATTTGCATTAATATTTGTTGTGGAAATCTATGATCAAAATCTTTAGCTTTAGCAGCCTTAAGATTTACCAATCTATTATTATATTATGTAATTGCTAAGCATAGATTTTCTTTTAAAAAATCTGCAAGTGGATTTTGAACTCTGTAACTCATAATAAGTGATTTCCGTAAGCCTAAATTGAGCAAATAAATTTTGACTATGACTAAGAAAATAACCAGCCAATGTGAATATAGTGATGGAAATGAAATTCGTACTAAAGTCTAAGATAAATCACGAAATAAAAAGAACTTTTCCAGTGCCAAAACCGATAACAATGATAAGCATTGTAATGGTCATATGGTTTGGAGTTTATTGCTGTCACACAGTTTGTGAAAAATAGTAAGAGAATAGTCGGAATGATAAGCTATGGGTTTTGTCTAGTCTAAATTCTGAACTTAATTTTTTTATAAGTATTCGATCGTGCGTAACCGAGAAGTTTACTCCCAAAATATTATATCTATCAATACAATTTCTTTTACTATTTTCATTGTACAAAATGTTTTCTTAAGTTGATAGCATTCATATTTTGTAACAATTAATTGTTCTTTTTGTTAAAAATAAAAGGAAAAATGTTTCCATTATTATCTATTGTTTCACTTTAAAAGAGTACTTAGAGAATTTCAATTTCATCGATTGTTCGGTTTTGTAATTTTGTTTGTTTTTGTTTAGTTATTTATCGGCGCGACCAAGATAGTTTTCAAGTTTTAGAATTTTTACACGACGTCACATTTCTAAAGTGAAGACAGAGATTTGAATCATAAGTTATGCCCAAGCATCAAAAAAGCATCAACGTTGCAGTGGTTAAAACCTTTAATGGCATAATAATAAAATCTAAATACCTTTTCCATACTAGTCCATCAAAGAAATTGTACACTTCGATTCGCTTCATTCAGGCATGTTCATACATACGTGTTTTTCATGAAACGGATCATAAGTACAAAATATTACAAATTCAATAATTTTTGGTTTCAATGTTGATACGTTTTTGTGCAAATTTATCAACAAAATATTGTAAGGGCACAGCTACGATACAAATCTCTTTTTTTACAAATCCCATATTTAGTTTGCATAATTTAAGTATTTTAATCAACTTGTGATATTGTTGTAAGCAGAAGCAAATAGTGGTAGGTTCCGGACATAAATATTAAATTTTTAGAGTTCGCAGCCTTTTCATGTAAGATCATTGAGTACTTATTGAGAAAAGCATTGGTCATTTCTCTGGTCTTTTCAATTGCGTAAGTATAATCAGGCACTAACCATATCACTATTGACTGGACATTACGACACGAATTTACGGAAGAAAACCATGTTAAACGCGCCGAAAATACTCTCAGTCTTAGAAATATAGTCTACTAAGTCACAGTGGCAGTTACGCTACCTTATTTTTACACCTGGTGGTTGACAATGCCTACAAAATATAAAATTAATTTCTGCTCTTTAAGTTTCTGAGTTGCTTAGCTATTTTTGTTTCATTCATCTTATTTATAGGCCTAGTATTGTAATTTCACACTTATTTTACTTACTTCTAACTATAATACCACTTTTTAAAATTCTTACGGCTTAGTCTTCAAGATGTTTAATCTCACTGTTTTCTTGAATTCTTCTGCTTCTTACCAGGTAGATGCGATCAATTTTCTTCGCAAGTCTTCTATAAACTGCGTCTTATCATTAACGCTTAAAAATAATCCGTTGATATATCATTTGACATGTTGTGTCATTTGACTCTTTTTTGCTAGCGGCATCAGTAATGTTTAACTAATCATTCTATCTCAGCTTCTTTTTAAGCTTTTTCACTTTCAAGTTGTCTGTTTCAAGTTCTCGATTTTCCATTTGTAATTTAAAAGTGTTTTAACTTCAGCAGTTTAACATTGTTTATTTTTTTGTTTGTAATTTAGCTCATGTTTTGAATATGAGCAATTGTAGCCATTGTCGATTTCAGTTGTTTTATATATTTTGGCCTTGTTATGATTTGATTTTTGGTAAAAGTGTCTCCATTTTATTTACTTTCATGATTATTATGTTTCTTAGTCCCATTTATTTTTCGAATATCACTGCTATTTATGCGTCATTCCTTTCTACGATGACAGAGTGAAATTACCTGAAACAATATAAAAAAATATGTTAATAAAGATTATAGCCGGGGCCGATGACTGTCTCAGTCGATCAGGTGATTCAGCCTGAAAGAAGATGCATTCCTAATATGAATATTTTAAAAAATGCTCTACAATAGTGATAAAAAAATTGGCCAAGCGCGAGTCGGACTCGCCCGTGGAGGGTTCCGAAGCAGCAAGTAGCATAAAATTAATCACCAATCATCATCATCATTATTTTTCAAGACCTACACATTGATACCCCACACGTGTTGGTATGATGCATAAAAAATTTCGAGTTTCAGTTCAATGTATGGGGAACCCTAAAATATATTAATTTTTCTTCAAGTTTCATGTCGAAATCTTACAGCGGTTCACAGAACACATAATTATACTTACAAAGTTAGAGTAGTATAGTACTAATAGTTTCGGAGAAAAAAGGGTGACAGACAGACAGACAGACTTGACGAATCTATAAGAGTTCCGTTTTTTGCCATTTGGCTACGGAACCCTAAAAAGGTACTCTAATGCACTAGATTTGGTTTGACCTTTTTAGAATATAATTGAGATATTAAATTATATGTTTAATGTCTCTATGTAGATCCGAACACGTCTTCACTCGCTGTCTTCACCTGGCTCAACTCTCCCGCGAACATTTTGTTTCAACCCCACCGCCGCCCCACTGTCTTATCGGCCCCGCACGTATTATATTATATACGACTCTCTCTTGTTCTGTTTGCATATGGGGCGTATTTATGTGTTTGCCTTTTGAAGTCATAGTAAGTAAGTAATTGTTTTGTATGGGTTTATAATTAATTTGGTGGAGTGCTTAACATAAAACAATATTCTATGTTCTTGAAAGTAAAAAGCTTTCATAATTCAGTTTTATTAGGCGTTCATTCTCAACATGCGTAGGTATTATTGAATAAATATCTAATGACATTCACTATTAATAAATTATTACGAATTTAAGACAAAACATATGACATATACATACATATTATACATAGAAACACCTAGATTAATAAAACAAACATGTTCATGCACATAAACGTTTGTACTCCCGGGGATCGAACCTGGCACGCCTTGTGCATCAGCCGATATCACAACCATTACACTACACAGTTGTGTATACACACTATGTTATGTATGAAAAAATTACAATGATGTAAAATTAAATTGAGCAAATCCAAAAAAAGCCCAAAAACAACGTTTTAAGTTTTTTCTACGAGGATAGCAGCGAACGATTTTTCTAGACTTTGCTAAAGGTCCCCAAAGGTTGAATTACCAAGTGGTGAAAAACTACTTATGCCATCAATTACAACGCGTTTCTTAAACTATGTTAAGGCTAGTATTAATAATAATCAGTCATTGGATAAATATAAGTAGGTCGAAATAATTGTTATTCGATTTAAACCTTCCTCGTTTTATAAGCAAAAGTAAAAACGGGTTATGTTTTAAGATTTTTTACCGTTTGTTCTCAAGCTGCTTACAAAAAAACCAGTTGCATGTGAATTATCTTTCTAGCACCGCGACAGCTTCACATCTCCGCGTGAGAAACTGAGATGAGGGGTCTTTTTGACCCAAGGTCAGCCGTTGTAAGATGACCGGTGTAAGGGTTAGTATAAAATAAATCAGCATCATTTTATACTGTTGATTCTCAATGTAGAGAAAGGTTTTATCTTATAAAATTTGAATGAACTCTTCCATGGAAATCGGTTTCCTGTGGATTATATAGATAGATAAACAAAAAAAATATTATATACATTTAGAAACAATATTCACAAAAAAGATTTGACGACCCAGTTGGTGTAATGGTCGAGACGTTGGCTACTGTATGTAAAGGTCTGAGTGTTTTCTATGTATAATATGTATGTATATCTGTCATATGTTTTGTCTTAAATTCGTATTAATTTGCGGATGTAAGATACGTTCTTCTTAGCGTATCGATAGCAAAAACAATTAAACTGTAGAAGCCCAAAAGCTAGCCACGGCAGCAGCGCTGTCCGCACGCACAAATCCTGCAGAGAACACTTGGGCATGCAGGACACGACATAAGGTAATCATCGTTTGGCTCCACAAAGACAGTCCAAATCAAGGCCGGCCGAAAACCCCCATCTGGCTAAATTGACCCTACTCCGACCTGTCAAAGTCCGAAGCCTATTTAAAGACTTCCAGGTCGGCCAAGACAAATCATCGCCAGGAGGAAGCCTCTCAAAAATGGGAACAAGGGATTCGGCAAAGTAACCGCCTCACGCCAGAGCTTCAATCTCTTGATTTTAGGATCCATGTACAACACACGATACGTTAAACACAATTGTATGATACATTAGTTGCTGTATGGTACTCGACAATATTATTGTAAAACCTAGGTTTAAATATTTTAATTGCTCCTAATATCTGTGAAATAGGTTGTTTTTGTCATTATTATAACCGACAGTATATAAATATTTGGAAACTGTGAGAACCAAGAATGTAGGGTCGTCCTGACCAAGGGTTATAGACGATCCGTTAAGATGTCGACCGAATTTGTTCACAAATATTTTCTATAGAACTGGTTATTTTTATGCTATGTTCCGTTTATAAGAAGGAAAGGATTCAAGTCCAAAACAGTCAAGATTTTTTTTATAAAATCATCTATGATCATTGGTTCATTGGAAGTTTCGCATTACATTAATCGCACCAAGTAATCTTTATTCATTGTTTTTAGAACGTTAGACGAAAATAAATAATTACTATTATACTTTTCAGTTTAGGAATCATAAAAAATAAAAAGTTGAATTGCCATGGTGGTGTATTTTCGTCCGGGATTTATTTCAGTGTATAAATGTCCCAAATATAAGAAAAATTCAAGAAATCTTTTAAAAATATTTCATACATAAAATAGTATTAATGATATTGACATTAATGTATTTTAAAAAGTATTTATTAAGTAAACAGTTTACTATTGACCAAAGAACTTTTTTAATACGACATAGAAAAAACACAGTATTGTATTCCCACGGCAGGTAGTTGCGGGTCACGAGTATGACCTACGGGTCGCGGAGACCAGTACCGCACTTTGAACGGGTTAAAAAGGGGTGACTCACTATTGAAAAAACCTGTTGCTGCTGGCGTATTTTTGGAGATTCTTCTCACACATTTTTTACGTTTCATTAACTTATAACCAAGTTACAGACGAAACGAGGCGAAGCCGTTGATCTAACGTTAACAGCTAGTACCTAAATATACATTTTTACGATTTAAACAAGTTAAATAACAAGTCAAGAAATCGTGTATAATTCAGGTCTTCTGTGTGGATACCTTAATCTCATAGAGGATGGGGGGTAAAGGATGTTATTAATAGATAAAATAAGCAGATTTATTACTAGAAACTGCGAATTAACGTCTTTATGTCAAAAGTTAGTAACAACACGGTGGGTTCTTTTTGGGATTCACAATATTGTCTTTAATATTTATTTACTGCTTAGTTATCTAACTATAACTAACAATAAACTAATAAGATGCACATAATATAATAAGAAAACTCAACCAAAGTGTCCAAGCTGCTTGACACATACGATGAGACATGTCATATATATAATAAAAAGTATTCAAAAAAAATTTGACCTTAAGGCGTCATAAAAAGAGTACAAAATCAAAAGCACGAGCATACTACAATGTCACTATGACATGTAGCGAGACGTGATTATGAATGAAAATTTTGCTCAACTGACGGATGGGCATAGTTTTGCCGCCGACACTTTTTGAGTGAGATTGATAGATGCATCTAGTTTGTTCATTGTTTCTCTAAGATCTACTGTCTATAATATATCTACTGTCCAAGAGTATTCATAAAAGTATTAATAAATAAATATCCACTGACATTCACACAGCGCCATCTAGTCCCAAGTTAAGCATCAAGCCTGTATTATGGGTACTAAACAACGGATAAATATACTTATATACATTTTTTTTGTAATTACATACATATTATACAAAGAAAACACCCAGACAATAACAAACAGACATGTTCATGCACACAAATGTTTGTGCTGCCCGGGGATCGAACCCGGAATCCTTGGTGTTGCAGCCGACCTCTCAACCGCAACACCAAATGGGTCGTCAAATTGTAATGGTAAATGGTATTAATACTCGAAGTCTACTGTCTATCAAATAAACTATCCGTATATTAACACTCATATTTGTATTCTTATATCGATACAAGTCGTCTATAAATCCGTATACAGTAAAATTAAACGGGCCAAAGCCGTAAATAAGATCTGCACACGAACGTATAGTGGCCCAGTAAGTGATAAATTTTAAAGCAATTAGACGTAATCGTTGAGTAGAAAGCGTGCGAGGATCTTCCGCTGAGTCTACGATCAATAGCAGGGGTTCGAAACCTTTTCAAATCAAATCAAATCATTTATTTGTAATTAATTCATATAATAAACGATGAAACGATGAGACGATGGAAAGTGAATACTGCCGCTCATGGACATTTGCAACACCAATGGACCTACAAGATACGTTGCCGGCCTTTACTTTGATGAACTGTTGTTTTTCCTATATATTTTTGTTAATAGCAATTTATTTTTATTTATTTAACAAAACTAAGCTTTTCATAAAATTAACTTTCTTCAAATGTTTAATCTAAGAAATGGTTGTGCACACCTGGTCGGTAGTTTGTGCGGCACTACATTATACTCGTCCGGCTCGAGGCGTTGTAATAAAATCCAGTGGCGACGGACGCTTTATGAATATTGTTCTGCTGCTGTAAAAGATAAGGTGTGCCAAACCTTTGCTCGAATAATACATTAATAATCTTTGTTTGTATTCATAAATAATACCTTCATTTCCAGGACTACAATAAACCAGCGTCTATGTAAAATATAACTATTTACATAAGGACACTTAATACTTCGAAAATTATTTTACACTAGCTGTGTCCCGCGATGTTACCCGCTGTATAAGATATTTTCCAGCAGTTAAACGTAGCCTTTACTAAATACAGGGTGTCAGCTAACTTCATACCAAATTTTATTAAAATCGCTTCAGCTAATTAGACGTAAAGAAGTGACATACATACACAATTAGAAATATTCGCCTCAACATTTAGACTAAAATTAAAGCTTTCATTGTAGTAGAAATAAGTATGAATTTTGTAATTTGTAGAAAATATTTTCTTAAAAACTAAACAAATAATCAACACCTACCGAGTTGAAGATAATATTGTTACAAAGAGCTACGGAATTAGTGCTCGGTGCGACAACAGGCGTAGTATATATCGGACATTAAAGTGGAACAACGAAGGAGCGCCCGTCCGGAAAAGCAGATTTATATTACGACCCAACTAAGATCATAAAACTATACTATATCACCGACCCGCGTATTAATATCGCACCATTTATCAACGACCCTCCCCCCGTCTTTTGTGTAAGAAACACCCGTACAGCCCGCCGAGTAAGTTTCGACACCGCCGACTATTCAAACGTACGTCGTAAACAGCGCAACTTGCGTTCTTATTCTGCTGCTTCAGCGGTCGTAAGAGGAAAATTGGACGCGCCGAATGCTAAGCGAATTTCAACTCAAATGTATTCCGGATTAGTTGTGAATTGCATTGGCAGGTTAGATAGTTCGATTCCGAGTTCCGCGAATAAAATGGACTTTAGGTTTGTAATATAAAGTTGGTTATCGCACGGTTTTGACGTGAGCACTTCCCCGGAAGGGTAGAGTCGTAAGGAAGTTAGACGATTATGTTTAGTCAGCGCTGGTTGTGTAATGGAAAGGAAGTAGGAATTGGGGCCTGTAAGATGCGGTCGTACAAGGCGGCCATGTTTCGGGTCGGGGGTGGGAGGGGGGTCGATTTGTTTGTTTCTAAGGTCCGCTAGTCCGCATCTGCGGGCAGGATTTAAATTCGGCCGTTTCGGTCTCTGGCCGGTCTTTGTCGGTAATGTCCTCCTCGGTTGCTTGATGAGGTGCCTCTTTACAACTTTAAATTGAAGTGAGCCCGGCAAATTGTTTAGAATTCGGAACGTTTACGTAACACTCTGTTTTGTTGCGTGTAATTGTGCTTTAATTAAGGGCACATTTGTGAGGCTGAGAGCGTATTCTTTTCTGTGTATGTTTCTTAATCATTATATAATATTATATAAGAGCGTCGGTGGCACAATGGTGGGGACTGTCGCCTTCCTACCAGGAAGGCTGAGGTTCAAATCCCGACACGTACCAATGTGTTTTCGAATTTTCGAAAATATATGTATGTTATCCGACGCTCTTACGGTGAAGGAAAACATCGTGAGGAAACCTTCATGCACGCCTGCGAAGAGATTCGAAGGTTGTGTGTGAAGTCGTCCAATCCTCACTGGGCCCGTGTGGACGACTAAGGCCTAATCACCCTATACGGGTAGGCTCGTGTCCCTCGGTGGGGACGTTTAATGAGCTAATGATGATGATGATATAATATTTATATTTTTTTAAGCTTACTTTAAGGGACTTCTTATTGTTGGTAGCAAATGGTTTTCACAGTTTTCGGGTAAGTGGCAAGCGTACAAACTTTTTGGCCTCATAAACTATGCATATGTATTAAGACGAGACCGCGTCTTGGATGGACCGAAGACTTACGAAAGGTCGCTGGTGGAGGCTGGATGAAATAAGCGGAGGACTAGGAAATATGGCGCAAATTGGGGGAGACTTATGTCCAGCAGTGGACTGCGATAGGTTGAAGAGAAAAAGAAGTATAAAGATCTGAATGTAGGCAGCATAAATAAGTTGGCCAACCTATACCATAACACTGCAATGGCATCTTGCCGTAAAGCATGGTATGATTGAGCCCCACCACGCGGCTCATAGAGAATTGGTTAGTGTTAACGAGATATCAAAGATAGAAACCGGGCCCAAAGGCTTAACGTGTCTTTCAAGTTACGGAAACAGATTAAGTCATGTCATAAGTCACGTTAAACTCAAAATGATATTTTTAGTTCAACCATTCTCAATCAATCCTAGTAAGCTTGTATAGCAACTGTGCTGTGCGAAAAGACTTGTGCCACGCATTTGGGACGTTATGGGCTGATGATGATGACGACGATGACGAAACTGTTGTAAAATTATATTTTCTGCGTTGTATGGTTTAAATATAGTTTTATATTATTAAGTCTACAGATAAAGATAAACATAAAAAATACTTTATTGCACGTAAAAAAACATACAACAACAGATAACAGAAAAAAAAACAAGTACAACATGGGCGGCCTTATTGCTTAGGTAGCAATTTCTTCCAGGCAACCGGTAATATAGAACTGGCATAGAACACGCAAATTGCGGACCAAGGTTGCAGAGTGAAACAGGTCGGTCAGGACGCTTACCTGATGGTAAAGGATACGACTGACCATGACAGAGTGGCATTGATTGAGACCAACAACTGATTGATGATTATTATGCTTTATCAATGCGCACTACGCCTGTCGCGACACGCAGACCAATACAAAGAAACATGTTCATTCACAAAAATGTTTGTACTGCAAGGGATCGAACCAGTAACACTTGGCGGAGTAGCCGATGTCTCAACCATTATACCAAATTGGTCGTCAAAGTAATAACATACCTTCAGACCGCCGTATCACAGCCTTAGTGAGTTGCGAAGTAATAGTTGCACTCGCAACCAGGCTGATATAATAGACTGCGGTTAGTGTCTTCAACAACTCATCGGGTGGGTTTTGGATCAACAAAAGATGGTTTGCGCATGCGCCATAGTAACTTTTCGTTGACGTTTTTCTTCATTTCGTGATATAAATTAGTAATCATGCAGACATCTCAGATGGACTACCATATTTTGACGACCCACCAAGAGTTTCAAGTACGATCCCCGTTCAGTACATTTCGAGCATTTGTGTGCATGAACATTTCTGTAGTATTGCTTGAGTATATATAGTAGCCATGTATAGTATAATATACATTTAAAAAAAATATACAAGTTTTTGAAGTTCTTAATTGGATTGTTTTTATTAATTTTATGGATATTTATTTGATTTATATAAATATTTACTACTAATATTTTATATTTTGACCATAGATGTCATTAATAAGTTTTCTACAAACTAAACTTTCATTTTCAAATTCAAGTTGTTATTTGCGACTAAGTTTATACAATAGTAATTAGGTACTTACAACTGAATTTCTAAAGTTTATATGAAAATCTAGAACTGCGGTACCATTACCTAAGTTAGCAGCCCTGATACCTCTCAGGAATGATGTATCGAACGAAGCCAAGCAAGTTTTAATGAAAGCTGTACTCGGGAACTACACTCACACATGGAGTGCGTATGTATATTCATCGACATAAGGTGGTGTGTGACTTCGGTCGGACGATGTTTGGAATTAATATATAGTCAACAGATATAAAATCGGACTTGAGAAAACTTCCATAATAGAAACTTCTATAATCTATGTGAGAAATACTGAATAGGTGAATTAAAAAAAAAGAGGTTACTGAAAATTTATAATAATGAAAAATAAATAAATAAATAACTGGGTATAAGAGACCTAACATCTGTTGTCTCGGGTGACGGGCGCAGTGCGGTGTTGATGGAGGATAATAACTGTCTATCAGTTGTTGGTCTCCTTTAATGCCGCTCTGTCATGGTCTGGCGTATCACTTACCATCAGGTGAGCGTCCAGACCGTCCTGTACACTTATAACATAAAAAAGGTGAATTTAAAGAAAAGGTTACTGAAAATTATATTTAATGATAAATATTGCCAAACGAGACTACACTATATCCACGATTTGCAAAAGATCGCTAGTGGAGGCTGGATGAGAAAAGCGGAGGACCGGGATATCTGGCGCAGATTAATACTTTCCCGGTGTAGCTGTAAAGGCCATCTGCGTCAACACAGTAGTCAGTTCAAAAAAAAAAGATTAATAAATAAATATCCACTGATATTCACACAACGCCATCTATTCGTAGCTCCAAGTTATGCGTGAAGTTTGTATTACGGGTACTAAATAACGGATATACATATAAATATACTTTTTTGTAAATACATATATTATTACACAGTTAACACCGAGAAAGACATTTTCATGCACACAAATGTTTGTACTGCCCGAGGATTGAACCCGGGACCTGTGGTGTAATACCGACGTCCCAAGCATTACACCAGATGTTAAAAGTTGAACGTGTTTATGTAATAAGTCATTCATCAAGAACTCAATCTATTCGTGTACTGAATAAGTTGTTCGCAAAGTTTCTCTTTGGAATCCTGGTCGGACTGAAATAGTACATGCGAAATAAACTGGTATAAGTTTCACGTGTCTGCTAATTCGCTTTGTGAACTGTCGCGGAATGTTATTCTTTATAGCTTTTGCCCGCGGCTTTGCTCGCATTAAATTCGGGATAACACGGTACTTTCATTTATCATATACATAAGATTTCCCCTCCCTCAACTTAAAGTTCGGGGTCAATTTCAGAATTTTTTATTAGCAAAAAATGTTATAGTGACTACCATGATATAGTATATACAAGAACAAAGGCGGCTTAGAGGCATGACAAAAATATTGAAGTATATATGTGTTGGTGAATGTCTATGTGTAAGTTCCAAATAGTGTTGTCCACGCCAAAAGTTCTTATTATCGATTGATGTAAATCAACGGGCGGTCTCTTTTCGTACAGAAACCAAGAAAATCATGGGTATTTTAATCCTGATGAATCTGAATCATAAGCAAACCTATAATTGTTTACAACTTATAACGACGGTGACCGATGGTGGCCAGTACTTAGTTACTTTGAGCTAATAACTGCGATAACTCCTGAGCTCGGAGGAACTGAGATATTCATTTAAATTAAATGCTGTGAAGGGCAATTTGTTTTAAATTAAATACTCGTGATAAATAACATATTTATTTGCATAGGGATTAATATTATGTTTATGAAACACCTTCGCAAATAATGCATTATTTTAGATAAATTTATGAAGTTATTGTGAGCTAACCTTTAAAGATAAGACATGCTGTCGCGGTCTTTTTTACATGACTTTTGCGAAACTTTAACCGTTTTCACAGCGCACGCAGCGGAAAGCTCTATGTAGGAAAAATGTTCAATCATTCTTTCTTACTGCTCCACTACTATTGTTTTAGTACAGCCTATATCCTTTATCGATAAATAAGAAATCTAAAACTGAAAGGTCCAGTAGTTCCTGAGATAAGTGAGTTCAAACAAACAAACTCTTCAGCTTTATAGATACAGTAAATTAATTAACTCAATACTTTTAAATGATTTTATTTATTGCCCTCTCAATATAACACTTTTTGAGATGTGTTCGTATGGTTTCCTTGCTTAATTGAACATTTCGTTTACGTGTTTAATTCTAAGATAAGCATAGTTCCTATTAAGAGTTTAATCTGGTCTATTTTAAGTCCGCATCCATTTTTCCATCAATGGTGAACTGTGTGGAAACCTGAAAACATCGATATTTATTTACCAATATGTAAATAAAACATAAGTATCTATGAATAATGTTATTTTTACATAAGTAGACGAAATCATCAATATTTATGTTGTGTATTCTTCTAAAAAACTATTCAAGTTTTTTATCGATTGTAATGACGTCACCGCTTTGTCAAGCACTAGCGTAAACAAACAATTTGCTATTTTATACATTATTTTCGCGAATTTAAATAAAAAACTATTTATTCTCAAATATATAAATGGGAATCAAAATTATATTGAAAACTTATATATAAGCCAATTTCTAGCTGAAATTAAGTAAAAAATGGTTCGTAAAATTCCAATGATAAAATCGTATTTACCAGTAAAAGTGTATTAATTCGGATTATTTCGCCTAGTAGCGTTGCATCCAGGTGCTTCACACGACACCATAATTGTATAAAGTAATAATTACAATACTAATAGAACAGTTAGCATTAATATTCACAACTTTCACTGACACTTGACTGACACTGACAACACACCGGGCCGCTATATGGGCCGCTAACTCGCAAAAATAATAACATATTACCTACTACTTTATTCACTGTCTCTTTTTCTCTCGGGCATTTTGTACTTGATTAAGGACCTCTCACTCCCACGCTTCGTGAATTCTAAATCTATGAGCTAACCTTAAAAGATAGACATATGCTGTCGCGGACTTTTTGTAGACCTTTAAAAGGAGAACATACTCTGATACATGACTTTATGTAACTTTAACCGTTTACGCAGCGTACGCAGCGGAAGCTCCAAGTATGAAAAAATACCCCCGATTTTGAAACATTTTCATTACTGCTCCGCTTCTATTACTCGTAGCGTGATGATATATAGCCTATAGCCTTCCTCGATAAATAAGCTATCTAACACTGAAATAATTATTCAAATCGAACCAGTAGTTCCTGAGATTAGCGCGTTCAAACAAACAAACTCTTCAGCTTTATATATTAGTATAGATTTGTCTTATAAAACCCAATGTTCGTCGTGTTTTGTCTAAGAATATTTCCGTTTTTCCTATGTACTTCAATAAGTCAGACTTGCTCAAAAGAATGTCTGCCGTGTCAGGTGTATTATTGAACGAAAACAATCATTGATGATTGTCATCATCATCACCATCAGCTCATTGTAATGCTAGATAAATATTGTAATTAGAAGTATGAAGCATTATTGTGTTTCAGTCAGAGAGCACTGGAGAATTTATTTATTAGATACTCGTACATGAGATCTATCAACTGAACTGAAAAATATATATTTATATCTACAGTTATTGGTTCATCATCATCAGCTCATTAATCGTCTCCATTGAAGGGCACGTGCCTACTCGTAAAGGGTGTATAGGCCTTAATCGTCTTCACGCAAAGATTGTGTGTCGTCTTCGAATCTCTTCGAAGGCGTGCGCAGGCTTCCTCACGATGATTTCCATCACTATAAGAGCGTCGGATAAACGTACATATAATTTCGAAAATTCGGAAGATATTGGTGCGCGGCAGGTTTTGAACCTGCACCCTCTTTATCGGAAGGCACCATCCACACCAAAGAGCCACCGACGCTCTCGGATTAATGATTTTCAATAAGCCTTGCTTTTGTCACCCAAGACGACAGGTATTTTGTCTCCTACACCTTGTGATTTCAATAGCTACAGTGTTCTCTTCTCAAAAAAAAAGGATTACATAGCCTCTTATTTCACGGGACGATACTACCAATATTTCACAGCACTGCTGTGGATACCTACTTTTGTAGTATCTGGCCTGTTGTCGACTGTGTTGTTTGGATGTTCTATAAAAAGTCTGATTTTAGATAAAATAATTTAAGACTAGTTTAGTTTGATTTGAAATATACGGGCTTGAAGACGCCTAGATAGGCGATACGATCTTGAAGTCAGATCGTATGACATATAAGTATAACATTTCTTTGCTCTAACGGTTTGTTTTCTGACATTTTCCACGAAGTTTTTTCAATATTGGTGAAATAAAAATTTTTAACTTGCCATTCACCTGTAACAGTGGCCTTAGGTGATGAGTCGCTAAGAATTTTATTACGCTTACAAAACAGCGTGGTTTATAAAAAACACTTTTAAATGTAAATTACCACTTATAACGCTTAGTTTTTCCATGATCAACAGCTTTTACTTTGAAAAATAGATACTGGTGTCCATTTAACCCCCAAATAATGCAAAATAGGCAAACCTCCGTACAACAAAGTTCGTGATTACGCTATTCCCTAGCGACATACACATAAACTATACATATATACTACGCAGTTTGGGACCGAGGCCCGGACATTACCGCAAGATCGCAACCATTCTTTGGGCCCTTCGCTAGAAGGTACTAGAAGGCATTGCGGTTGGTTTGGGACGGACTGAATTAAATTAAGCCCTTTACTCAAGCAGCTCTCGATCTTCAATGGATCTGGCTCGGATTGATTAATGGAAATTTAAAGTGAATTTGAAGGGATTAAACCCTTTGTAAGGTGCGCCTTTGGCAAGATTTAGTTTTGTAAAGCAAAATGCCCTTTGTTCCAATTTAAATCGTCTGAAGCGGTTATTTGTTTTGATAGGTCTTGAAATCTAATTAATCCTTATCTTTATTTAAATTGGTTTTCTATAATACTGTTTCAATAATAGTTTGGATATTGCAAATTATATTATTTAAATTAAAAAGAGATTTTATATTTATTCATCATCGTACTAATGTACGCATACAAATTATTTTGACAATATAGTAGGTTCGGTTCTGAGTCGCTTAGGTAAATAACTACCATAGTCCCAGAAATCGTCTCGTGAAATAGGAGTCTGATGAAAGAAAAAAAAGAAAAGAAAGAAAATCATTTATTGGCCACCAATTCACAAATAAATAATACAAAATATACATAAAACAGAACCCAGTGGCCAATCAGGTACGAACCTCAGCATACGCTGCAGTAGTATATATAACCCACTGCAGCACTGGTTTTCTGGCTGTTGCACTTCGATATTCCGGGAAAGAGCTACTGTAACCGGTGTAATAATTTGATTTAAGAGACACCACCTTTTTCAGGTATAATAATGTTACATTTAATACCGTCTAATGGTGAGACAGGCACTAAAATAGCTGCTTAAAAAAAATATTTTTTGCCATATAGAATATTGCCTTCCGATCTGGAGGGTGCAAGTTTCTAGTTTTCGAAATTATGTCTACATTTATACGATGCTCTTATGGTGAAGTAAAACATCGTGAGAAAACCTGCCCACGCCTGCAATGAGATTCAAGGGTGTGTGTGAGGTCGGCTAATCGGCACTGGGCTCGCGTGGTCGACTTTTTACTTGTAGCCTCGAGTCCTTCGGTGGAGACGTTTAATGAGCTGGTGATGATTATTTTAAAAATGAATAAAATAAATTAACCATCGCATATGATACCACTCTAAGTGAAGTAATGTAGAATTCTATATCGTTTGTATACTATGACAAAAGTCACTTATTCTCATATTAAACGATAACATATATTTTTACCAGTCGAACAATGTAACATGCCAATGTATTATCAATAAAAGCATACATATATCTTAACCGTTGTTCAAGATATAAATATATTTATCTCACAAACTAAAACTGCCCCTCAAGCACGCCGCCCCAATAGAGTCGTGCCCGACGAAGTACGAAAACGTTTTAAAAGCACTAAATTTTCCACTTTTTTCCCAACCAGGCCAACTGGACTTAGTCTCATAAACGAAAGTGTCCGAATATACACACTAGGGTCACTCCGTCCCTTCACGGGCGAGTGAAGGTTGCGCGGCCACACTCAAGGAAATTGGGTCATTTGTCCCATACTAGCTCTCACTTTTGTGCGTTTAGAGTGTTTTTGGTGTGGGCACGCACAGGGTTAAGTGTTAGCGCTTAAGCCCATGGGATAAGGGTCACAATCGCTAACGTTGATTATTCGATTTAGATAAATCCTTTTAGCGGCGAAAGTAGGTTAGTTTCTAACTGGTTCTTAGCTACTTTTCTGTAAAGGGTGGGTGTTTTTGTGTGGTTATTCATTTATAGGGTTGAATTAGTCTTTAGTATTCATGTGACCTCGGCTATGATTTTGTGATTTCGTACTAGGGAATCAAACAATGTGACTTTCGAAGGATTTTCGGAACAAAGAGATGTTTCAAACTGTTTTGGTACCTAGCTAGCTAGGAACGTTCTGACCCATAAGTTTGTTTATAATGAAATTATAATAAGTGTATATCTACAGAAATGTGATAATCCTGTAATTGATACCACTAAGAGTTGACATACTTTTTATGAACTATCAAAAAGGAACGTTTCCATATATTTTGTATGAATTTTATTGGTTTCACTGTAACTTAAATAAAAAAATACGATATTACAAATAAACAAATGTGATCATGGAAACGATACATAAATAGGTGCGCTTTAATTAAAATAAGGTTTGGTATTTAATTGCGGATGGTGAAAACCGGATTTAAGAAATAATAAGAAAGAGCTGATAACATATATTTCCCTGTGTTTTTTTATGTTAAAAGTACAGGACGGTCAGGACGCTCACCTGATCGTAAGTGACCTTGACAGAGCGGTATTGATGGAGACCAACAACTGTTAGACAGTTATTATTCTCCACCAATGCCACACTGCCTCCGTCACCCGAAACAACAGATGTTAGGTCTGTAATTTCACTAGCTATAGTGCCGTCATTCTGAAAAACAAAAGTGCATAGCACTCTCATTTCGCAGGACGATATCTGGCACTGCGGTGGTACTTACCTAGAGTCAGTACCACAGACATCCGAATATACAATTAGACTGGACAAGCCGCCAATTTTATAGGCAGTCCCAGTGTCGCAATTTCTTTTCGGTTCTTACCTGTGAAAAGTTATTATATTTCTTGTAAAATTACTGATTCATTGCGATGATAGCATGTTACAATTGCACAGGATGGCATTTTGGGAAAAAACGGTAATTTCTTCTAATATTCGTGCGTCTTGACTCGTCTCACAGAGCGTAAACTGGCAGCCAGTGTATGCTCGTTGAGCTTACATTTGTCGCACTTAAAAACGCGGCTTGCCCATCTCCTGTATTGGGAAATCTGTGGTCAGTACAGAGTTTACCTAGTAACCGGAGTTTAATAATTTTACGACATACATATTTCATAACAGTAGGGTCAGTAGATTGCTACTGTAGTTGTTTGGATTCAATACTAAAATCTTAGTAATGTACGACGTAGCTCCATTGCTACGTGCTACGACTTCTTGATAACTACGAGTTCGTGTTACGAGTAATTTACGCGCTTTCATTTCCAGATTACACGTAGCATTCCTGATGCTACTTCTATTTGCAACGTTGGAGTTTTTTTTTAACAAATAAATGTTCTAGCATTTATAAACTCATGAGTAGACAAACGAGAAGACGATTATCTGATGGTAAAAAACGAACCAATGTGTTTTCTATTTTTTGAAAATAGAAAACACATTGGTTCGTATATTAATTAAGATGCAGAACATTAAGCAATACAACATGTTTCTTAAACGTTTTTGATATGGATAAATACGCAAACTTACAAGTTACGCGACATATTTTCTTTGAAATGAAAGTAATATTATATTAAAAGTGTCACAAAGGGGACGGGTCTTACCGACACCCTGGGTTTCTCGACCTATCGAGTCTTAGCCACCCCTCATGGGGTCCAGCACCCCTCAGTCCCAGCCGCCTTAAAATTGGGGGCCGCGGAGGGTGTCCACCCCCTTTCGTTATCGACTTGGGACTCCGACTTAATATTTAGTAATATCAATTTGTTTTATTACCATTATGTGTGTTGACCTGAATTGTGTTAAATATATGTAGAAATCATTTCATGGTCGTTCCTGAGTATATAAATGTTGTATCAAGAATATGTGTTCAACATTAAAATCACTAATACTGTACTGCAATTGCTTTTACCTTTTCCCAAAAATAGTAGGATTTTTGCGAAGACTTAGACGGCGGTAGCTGCCATTTTGTCTTTATCAATAATTTTAATTAGCTATATTTTTTAAAATTTTATAAATATATGGCGCACTATCTAAGTTAATTATAATTACACTTTGGAAATCAATTCACGGAACCTAGCAAGATGTATAAATCATTTACAACTTAGATGAAATCTCTTGTTTTTCAGAATCAGTATTACTAGTTGGATGTACCATGAGCGATTAGGAGAATTTCACTTTGGCAACGAAAGTTCATCTTATATAAATTCTAACAATAAGCTTATCACCAATATATACAAACGTTAAAAATAGACTTTTCAATAATAACATTAAAAAACTAGGAACTCATATACGACCATAGGATTGAGTTTGATTAAATTGCAGACATATGAGACATATTCTTACGGTGAAGGAAAACATCGTGAGGAAACCTTCATGCACACCTGCGAAGAGATTGAAGTTGTGTGTGAAGTCGTCCAATCCGCACTGGCCCGCGTTGACGACTAAGGCCTAATCACCCTATACGGTAGCTCGTGCCCCTCGGGACGTATAATGAGCTGATGATGATGATGATGCAGACATATGAATGACAGTATACTTCCAGTACGTTTTATTTCATTTCGAACACCTACTAGCTAGTATCGAATATAGGAGATGTTCCTAAGCAGACACTGCTTCTTGGTTCATCCATGACTATCTAGGTGCCCCATTTAACTTTTATATATTTTTAAAATTAACACATTTATTAAACTATTTTGAGTCTTTCACAATAAATGTTTAAACAAGTTGCCTAAACAACATGTTTGGTCTTATATTTTTAACTTTGTTGTGAATAAAAAATTTAAGACTATCGATTTGTTTTTCAAATCGTGACTCAGTTATTTAAGAAGCATGTAGGGTCGAAGTCAAAGCGCCAGGCCTTTTTTCGAATGTTAAATGGTTGTATTTATTATCATTACCATAACAGTAAAGTAGTGCCAACCCTATGTGCGCCGCACTTTAATAAGTTCTCATCCCGTAATGGGCTTAAGGCTGCGTCCTTAATTCGGCCCCACCCCAAGACATATTTCATCGACTCCGCCTTAACTAGAGACAACTCGCCGATATATCTCGGTAAATGTATACGTTATACGTGAGGGTCCTTGTACGGTGTCACGTAAAAATTATTACTATTCGTGAAGTATTGAATATTGGGAGGAGTGAACGTGTGGGTAATGATTGATTTACAGGGTTAGTTTGTTTATGTACAACTTATGTACAAATAGTATAAGTTTTCTTACTATTATGTACCACTAAAATTTTAAACCTCATACAATTTGAGGTTTTTGAAGACATTGCTTGATAGGTTGAAGCTACCATTGTATTATTTTGCAATTTTTGAACAGTATTTTAACAACCAAAAACAATATTTAAAATTACCTATGTTGCTTTTGTTTCGGATGGACATTGCTCATTGAATGAGAAAAGTATACAATTACACTTTATAGCATATAAAATAACTTTAAGTAAACTATAAAACTTGTTAAATCCTTTTAAAAAATGTATATACTGTAGAATCAAATTAGGGTTGGCGAATAATATAGACTTTTGTGCATAAATTATATCACTGAAAAATCTTAATATATTTCATATAAGTTAGTTTAAGTTAGAATGCGATACTACATTAATCTGCAGCTTATTCACTTAGTACTGTGTAAGTTTTGCTTGTAAAGTTGTTTATCCGTATAAGTGTCAAACACCAGAGCGAAATGAAATGAAATAACATTTATTGACCTTTTTACAAAGTGCAATAGAATAAAAACCTTAAAACTAACAAATAATGAAAGGACAAGAATAAAATGATATCGAATAATGAGTAGTCAAAGGGTCCCATCTCAGTTGGAGCGCGCCCATGGTAAGTAACGCAACTTCGTGATTTTTCAGAGTGAATTAGCCTTTCTAGAAATAACGACGTAATTAACTAAGTAATAGTTGTCTAGTTATTATAGAAGATTAATAATGATAACTTAAATATAATTATATGATATAGCTACGACCCATTGGTGTTGCGGTTGAGACGTCGACTGCAACACCAAGGGCTCCGGGTTCCATCCCCGGCAGTACAAACATTGTGTGCATGATTATGCCTGTTTGTAATGCCTGGATGTTTTCTATGTAAATATGTATAAATTACTAAAAAATTTATACAAGTATGTTTATCCGTTATACCCATATTCCAGCTTCACGCTTAACTTGGGCTAGATGTCGCTGTGTGAATGTGATATTTATTTATTATCATTATTTTATTATATAAAGTACAAGTAGTTAAGGTTGTTGTGTAAAGGCCCGTTACAGCCCAAATCGTAGTTGGGGCGGTTGAACTAAAGTCGTTACGGCCGGCGCAATTTGTCGCAAAGTTCCAACGCTGAGGCCCTAGCCTCGCTTAACTGGCTTATATCTGTATACTTCGGTTATCTAAGTACGCCGCAGTCCAAATGCAATATAGCTATATTAATATTTGAGTTACCGGTGGCTATTCATGCTTTTTCAGACCTGTAGTCACCTTGACCTAAAAGTTCTTTTATGACCCGCTTCCCATTTTAGAGTTCGTCTAAAAGTTGAGCACTTTTCAGGAAACTCAGAACCCTGCCCAACTTTATAGGTTTGATGTCATTTGAGCATTAAAGGTAATTGCCCAAGTGGATGTTTCGCTTCTGTTGTAGAGGACCACAATTGCACAGAAGGTGCACGCAGAATCTGCAAGTGTCCGAGTCATCTTGTGAAGATGACTTGCAGTGTCCAGTGTAGGTATCTCTCTTTCTTCAACCTATTGCAGTCCACTACTGGACATAGGTCTCCCCCTCTTTGCGCCAGATATCCCCTTCCTCCGCTTTCCTCCAGTATAGGTGGCGGTTTAATAATCAACTTTTAACGGCCAGATTTCCAGACACAATAGACAGTCTATTGTTTTTTTTTTAATATTTGTTAAAGAGTTAAATAAAAAATAAATATCCACCAACATTCTTACAGCGCCATCTATTCCCAAACTAAGCATTAGCCTGTTATATGGATACTAAACAACGCTTAAACATAATTTTCACATTTTTTGTAAAATATATATAATACATAGAAACACCCAGACCAATACAAGCAGACATGTTCATGCACTCAAATGTATATACTGTCGGGCATCGAACCTGAGCCCTTTGTAGTAGACGACATCTCAACCATAACACCAGATGGGGCGGCATTAAGTAAGTTTGATGTCTCCTTCCTTACAGATTGAAAGAGAAAAACTGCCGACAGATAATATTTTTTCCGCTGTTGTCCTCGACAGCATACGAGTTGTTGTAAGTTTTTGCCGCCAGTCAATCTAGGCCAACCCTATCACTATCCACAGCTATATGTCTCTTAGTTTGCTAGTTTTATTTTCGTTAAACGGTTTGTTAAACAAATATGATATGATACTATAACTCCTATTTGCTTTTGATTGAGAAATACAAAAGGTTGTACGTAAAACTACGGCCTATACACCCTTTACGGTAGACTAGTGCCCCTCGGTGGGACGTAGAATGCCCTGATGAAGACGATGAAGACTTCTACAAACATTAAAGTAATATTTAATAAAGTTAAAAGTATATTCTACATTTCATAAACTTTATATCACATATTGTAAACAGTCAGCTTGTGAGATAAAAACAAAATTACTATAGGGCACATAATGCGATAATGCTAAACTCCATTACTGTGTAAATCCCAGTCCATCACCTCGCGTGGGCATTAAGTCTAGTTTCAATACCTCCCTTCATTAACTTAATTGAAGCTTAGCTTAACACCCTACCTATTTATAAGCAAGCCAAACTAAAGGTGCCCACCCAAAATGTTTGCAAAGCATTTGCTTAATAACTGAAAACTTCGGCGGTCGGGTCGAATTCTCCTAATACTCAACGTTTGTACAGACTTTCTATGTGTGCAACTATCATTAGAGACGTGCGCGTGTGTGCGAGGGTCGTAAGGTAGCCTATGGCACGTATCTTAAAGATCTCCCTCTCTGGCCCGTCTCAGTTTTCTCCTTTCTCCTTTACACGCGTTTCTTGTTGGGAGGCGTGAACTGTACGGTGCGCAGAACAAACGATAGTTTTGAATTTGGGTTACGGGATTTTGGTGAAAGAAATTTAAAATTTACGTTTGAATGTAAGTGGTTTTTAGTGAAAAAAAAATTTTAATTTGTGATAAGAAAAGAGTTGTATAAATAAAATATATATGTTCTAACATTGTGTTGGCACTTGGTTTTAATTGTAGCTTGAAATGTTGGAAATACATCTGAAATTGTAGTCTACACTATACGAGCAAATGAAAAATTTAAAAGTATGAAAAATTACAGAATGAACGTTTTTCGCAACTCATGCGCAATAGCATGAGTTGCTGAAAAACGTACATTTTGAAATTCGAAAACGCATTGGTACGTCGCGAGATTTAACCTCACCTTAAAAACATTGGGTTATATTTTTCAATAACAACTGGTGTTTGTGTTAATGCCTTCATAGCTTTAAGGGCAAGTGGCAGGTACAGAAGGTTCAGACTTCAAATACAAAATGAGTCTAAGGGTCCCCGAGCAAGACCTGTACCTCGTAAAGAGTGTACGGGGAAGGCTAGTTAGCTACGAGTATAATATGTTTGAGGAATAAATCGCCTAGTACAATAGCTTACGCAAATAGGATTCAAAAGACAATCTGCAACAGCAGTAGAAAGAAGAAAAGTGTGTAAATGTTCGTGAATATTATTTCATAATCAGCTCATTAAACGTTTCCACGAGGGCACGAGCCGACTCGTATAGTATATAGGCCTTAGCGAGGGCCTAAGTCGTCACGCGGCCCAGTGTGGATTGGCTGACTTCACACACAACCTCTGAATCTTCTCACAGGCGTGCGCATGAGGAAACATCCTCACGATGTTTCTTTCACGTAAGAGCGTCTGATAACGTACATATAGAATTTCGAAAATTCAAACACATATGTAGTCGGGTTTGAATTTGCGCCTTCCCGATCGGCAAAGCATGAGCCACCGAGTCTGTATTATTTATTTTTTCAAGTAATAATATATTTATTATATAAGTGAAATGATTTGTTTTGCAGACGCTACAAAAGGTTAACCGTGGGGTTGAAGCCCCAGTAATGAGTGCGCCCCGCCGCTCCCAAGCCATAAAATTGTGAATTAGTGATGAGCGAGCAACGGACGCCGTCTATCGATTATTGATAGTTTTAGCTAGGCGAAAAATATGACGCCTACGAGTAAGTATATACTTGGCACTGATATAAAAAAAATTAAGTATGTTATGAGCCTTGCTATCACTTGCTTGGTGAAGCTTTCTCACTTTCACCGGTCATATATGGTCACATTTCATTGAACTTTTTCCGTTAACTTTGTATTTTGATTTGTATCCGTGAACTAACACTTCACAGGTATTTCGTATAATTTCGCCTTCATATACGTTTAAGTTCGTATCATCGTTTTGAAACACTCAGTGCTATATTATATGCAGAAGTAAATTAATTGTAATTGTTTTCTTACAACGTTTGTGTTTGGGATAAGGTTTGTAACGATATTGAATTAACAATTCAAAATCCTTACAAAGTTATTTATTTGTTTGAAAAATATCCCAAATACGTGTAAGTAATTTAACATTTGTACAAAACGTTTTTATAAGTATCGAGAAAAGATCGTAGCGTCCCCACCAGATGACTGATGACTGTTAAGGTGGCGGAAGCAGATGACACACTGCTAGGGATCGGTTTCGCGTGGAAATCATTAAGGGGCTTCGTCAGCAGTGTGGAAGTATAAGACTGTAATGATGATGATGATATTGTTAAAAGCGAGTTTTATTTAGACGTGCCATATGTTATCTGAATATATAACACAAAATGCGTGCAAGCAATATGCCTATATCTATAATATCTATGTATATATTATGTGTATACAAGTAGATTATAAAACGCAATTAATCTTCGCATCAAATGTATGTATATTGATTTTTTTACAATTCATTAGTGAACTTAGTTTTAATATAATGAAATGTAATTTTAGTTAAATAATTATTTAAGTGGACAGGTGTAGGCTGATGATGAATTATTTAAGGTATTTTGAAACCGCGGCATTACAGACTTTAATGGTTTAAGTACGGGGTGTGCTAAACAATTAATAAAATATTTTTATATGAATCATCAGGATCATCAATATATACATGTATTATAAATAAATAATAAAATTAACAACTCACCGATGTCTACATTTTGCTCTGTATCTGCGTTATCTTGCCGACTGGTGCTTTGCGCTCGCTGTGTCACCGTCACAGCATCTTCCGAACTACTGATCGGTTTTCCAAAAAAGTACATCTGTACCATCAATTTCACATACATATTAATGAGTGTCCGGTTGTCCAAGGAGTTATGGTAATAACCTGGCATTGTCACAAAACCGGTTCGTACCGGTAAAATTAAGGGTGCTAGGTGACCCCTTTTTTGCGTCTGCAAGAAACTACAAAGCTCTTATTGTGTAAGATGTAAGGTTGTTTTTCGGTTGGTGTTGGCTTTGAAATTGTGTTTTAAGTTGGTGGATTTGAAAGGTGTGTGCATACATAATAAGCAGGATACTGCAGCATCCCTCATGAACTGTTGGACTCTGACCTCGGCGTTTTAGTGCTAGTGTCGTGGGATCTGAGCTGAGACGGTATTCTGTGGGAACGGAGCTGTGGGTTTGACGTCATACAAATTTATTTTTAATTTGTTATGGAATGATGCAATTTGACAATACGAGACTGATCTTTAATACTTTATCTAGGCTTAACTGTAATAAATGTACCTTAAGAGTTAGCTAGTATATAAGTAAATATCCACTGACATTCACACAGTGCCATCTAGTCCCAAGTTAAGCGTGAGCCTTATTATGGGTACTAGACAACGGATAAACATACTTGTATACATTTGTTTTTGTAAATACATACATATTATACATAGAAAACACCCAGACCAATACAAACAGACATGTTAATGCACACAAATGTTTGTACTCGATTGCAGTCGATTTAAAAAAATTAAGTATATATATGTGCTATATATAGTATATGTAGTGAAATTGATCAAATAGATATTGCTCGTCATTTGTTTGATTGCCGCCTGCACTTCCATGAAATGTTCTTCTTCAATCTATTGCAGTCCACTGCTGAGCATATTTTACCGTTCTGTAAACATTCGGTCCTACACTTTCTCATCCAACCTCCACCAGTTTAAGAATGTCTACTTTCGACCAAATCATAGCGTTGAAATAAAATAACGATTACCGAGTCTGTCTCACAGCGGATATTTGTTTTTTTATATGATAAGTGTACGGGACGGTGAGTACCTTCATCTAATGGTAAGTAATACGCCTGACTATGAGTGTTGAAGAAAATTAATAACAGAAGTCATTATTTTCAGTCAACACTGCCCTGAAACCGACTGTAAGGTCTCTCATACCCGGTAATTTTACTAGATACAGTGCCCTCATCCCGAAACATATAATTGCAAAACACTCGTATTTCACGGGACGATATCTCTGCGGTGGTACCTACCTCCGACTCAGTACCGAGTCTATCCAGTGAAATGAAATATTTGTATGTAGTGGTAGCGGTGTCGCGACACACCCACCTCTGTTCGGGTTCATTTCCCGTCGCAAATCGTCTTGCCGCCGAGCGCCGTGGGAAACTACCCAATGTTAGGATTCTTAATACATTCTGATACTATTACAGGTGAGATAACTGTGCCCGTACCTTGATACTGGAATACTCATACGGTTTATACATATAAATACTAAATAACTATCCACTGACACTCGCACAACGCCATCTAGCCCTATATTAAGCGAGGAGCTTGTAGTTAGGGCACTAAACAACTAATAAACAGACTTATGCGCAAAATGGGGAGACCTATCTCCAGCAGTGGACTGCGATAGGTTGAATGGGAAACAGACTTATATCATTTTTTTAATACATATATATTATACATAGAAACACCCAGACCATTACAGATACGTTCATGCAGACAAATATTTGTACTGCCCGGGATTCGAACCTGGAACCCTCGGTGTAGTAGCCGACGTCTTGACCATTACACCACATGGTCGGTATAAACCGTATGATGTAAGTTTATTCGAGCATTAGAAGATCGTGTATATAATGAAAGGATGTAAATTGAATAAGTTTATTAAGATTTCCATGTCTATAAAGGCAACATGATATCCGACCAAGACGAACCATGGTGGACCCAAAAAGTTGAGGTGTCGGCTATTACACCAAGGGTCTCGGGATCGATCCCCGGGCAGTACACACATTATTTTGTGAGCATGAACATTCTGTTTGTATTGGTTTAGGTGTTTTATATGTATACTAAATATATATTTACAAAAAAAAGTATATTTATCCGTTATTTAGTACCCATATGACAGGTTAAAAACTTAGTTTGGGACTAGATGACGGTGTGTGAATGTCAGTGGATATTTATTTATTCATAAAAACATTTTCAGTTAAAATTTGTTTGATGAAGGGCCTGTAGGATGTAGAATAAAAAAGGATCTTACTTAATTGAATAAAGCAATTTGTTTTGTGTTAAAGTATATTTAAGCTAATGAACTCTTCCTAGTAGGCTCGTTGTTTTAATAATTTAGATATGACGTTTACTGCAGAACCATAACATGCCCAATAGCTTTTCATATAGGTTCATCGTTTATGGTTTCCGCACGATGTTTTCCTTCACCGTACGAGCGTCGGATAAACGGACATATAATTTCAAAATTCGATAACACATTGGTACGTGGCGGGATTGAACCTGCTCCCTCCAGACGCTCATCTTGGTAATTGTACGAATATTTCACACTATAGGTGGTGTAAAATAATTTCTCTGGAACGGTTTATCGAACACGCTTCGTTTTTTTGAATTTACTTTTGTTTTTTTTTGTTATCATCTATTTAGATTTATATAATACTTAACTGCTTAATAGTACTTTTGTAGATAATTATATTTTTACCAATACTTAATATGATAAAAATTGTAAATATAATTTGCTTTATATAATTATTTTCATTACTAATGATTCTGTTCTAAACACATTTTTTTTGAAAAGAGAACCAGTGGTAGCTTCATTTGACATTTATAAGTGTTCTGTAAGGACCTAAACTGAATAAACACTTTTCATTTTAATTTTTTTATTGATTAATAATAATCTACACTATGCAGATTTCCTATTATGTTTAAGTTCATGATCAATTTTATATTACGACTTATGTCCAATATTTTGAAACGTATCAGCAATTAATACATCCTACGAGATTTGGGTCTCCGATCGGTAAAACAAGAATTAGCTTAAGTGTTAGATATCAGAAAAAGTTATCACAGCATGTTAATGCTTTAGCATCAAACCTCAAAAGCTCTGGCAGTACAATATACACAAAACTGAGAATAGCGTACCGAATCTTCAAAACCGATTTCCCAGAACATGATTTGTGTGAGTTCAAAGGAGCTTAAAGACAAACTCGGTTTTACAGTCAGTGAAACCAGCGGCTAGCGGCTAAATGTAGAGAATGAAGATTGCTGGGCTAAGCAGGGCAGTGAAAATTAATATCTATACTATCATCATCATCATCATCAGCTCATTAAACGTCCCACCGAGGGCACGAGCCTACCCGTATAGGGTGATTAGGCCTTAGTCGTCCACGCGGGCCCAGTGCGGATTGGACGACTTCACACACAACCTTCGAATCTCTTCGTAAGCGTGCATGAAGGTTTCCTCACGATGATTTCCTTCACCGTAAGAGCGTCGGATAACGTACATATATTTTTCGGAAATTCGAAAATACATTGGTACGTGTCGGGATTTGAACCTCAGCCCTCCCGGTAGGAAGGCGACAGTCCACACAACTGAGCCACCGACGCTCTCCGTACGAGATATTTATTCTATACTATAAATATCTCGTATTATGTTTTAAGTAAAGATTCCATTTGTACACTGTCAAAGTTTAACGGAAAATGGCGGGTAACGCATGCGTTGCGCTGAACGCTGCAAACACGCAAATTAGACGCTACAATGTGTCCTAATAACGATACTTTACTATCACATCGTGCAAATTACTTCTTGGATACACAAGTCATAAGCGGTAGCGGTTTTGTGTGTTACTGCAGTAATGCTTGTGGATAAGAACCAAAGTGATGTAGACTTGGTGGTGAAGCTAGCAAATTTGTTTAAACGTTGTTTGGATTTTCAAGTCGATCATAGTTATATGGTCAGTCATCGGTTGGCTGACATGTAAATAATGTTCGAGGGTGGCGGATCATGCCATGTGATGTGTTGATCGCTGTAATTTATTCGGGCAACGACCAGCTCACGTAAACGCTTTCGCTCATGAATTGTACAGAAAGTAAGCGGCCAAGTTGTATAGGTATTACTTTAAATTCTGTGAAATCACACAGTACTTATTATTTGTTACTTACAATAGGGTGACGTGGATCTCACCATGATAAAAGTAGAAAAGTTGAGTCCAAGTAAACGCTTGCACTCATGACTTGTACATGAAGTAAGCGCACAAGGAGTGCAGATGAACAGTTTACGAGTGTGCCGGATAACACCAAGTGCATATTTGAAGATCTGCGATACATAGACATGTACTACAGACCAGACCAAGTAAACGCTTGTGCTTATAACTTACATAGCAAGTAAGCGTCCAAGGCGCACAGATAAACAGTTTGCGAGTGTGACGGATCACACACGTTGTTTGAACATCTGTGATATATATAAATGTTGTAAATTAAAGATCTGCGAAGCAATATAATAAAGACCAGCCCCAGTAAACGCTTGCGCTCATGACTTTTACATCAAGTAAGCGCCCAAGGCGCACAGATAAACAGTTTACGAGTGTGCTGGCTCGCGCCTAGTTCTGCGGTGATCGCCGCGATAAGTGCAGGTAAAGATTAGGGCGACCTCGTAAACCACCCCGGGTTTATGGCGCACCCTCGGTTATACGACGCCGTAACACACCCCCTATGTACACTCGGAATTATCTACCACGTAGTTCTACATTGTAGGTATGGACAGATATTATAGGTTCTTATGGGTATTTTAAAAACCGAATCGAATTCGAAAGCTACATTTATACATAGCGTCGGTGGCTCAATGGTGTGGACTGTCGTCCTCCTACCGGGAGGGCTGAGGTTCAAATCCTGCCACGTACCAATGTGTTTTCGAATTTTCGAAAAAATATATGTACGTTATCGACGCTCTTACGGTGAAGGAAAACATCGTGAGGAAACCTTCATGCCTGCGAATAGATTCAAAGGTTGTGCGTGAAGTCGTCCAACCCGCACTGGGCCCGCGTGGACGACTCGTGCCCCTCGGTGGGGACATTTAATGAGCTGATGATGATGATGATTTATACATAGCTTTAAGTCTGTGAAACGCTTTCAGACCCGAGAATATATTTTTTACGATTTCAGATACTTATTTTTATTATCATTAAATGGCGTTACGTTTGGAATTTCGTATTGAATATATTGTCTTGGTATCTCTTAATATAAGGAGAAATCGCTGATTCTTTGCCGACTTGTGATATAAAATATTCAGAGGGTCGATGGAAGATAGAATCGCTTGCGCCATGTGCTATTCAATTTTAACGTTTCAAATTATTAAAGCTTAACACATCTTAAGCGACGTACACCTTATTTAGTTCTTATTTTCCTTATTCACACGTGAGCAATGAAGTGTTTATCTATAAATTTACGTTAAACAGAAATACATTACACCTGCCTGCATATCTGCGTGAACTTTCTGTTAACCCCACAATGCAGGCGTGTTGTACCATATATTTATAGACAATATAAATGTCCAAGTCCGTCTTGGATACAGTTCTATGCACAAAGAGGGCACCCGTACGCACTGCGTGCGTCCTTAATGCGTGCCCGAGCGCGCCGAAGGGGAGGGTTTCTTATACTATTATTAATACTAGAGAGTAGATACACAGATCGAAGAACTTATACTTTACTAGGTGGAAGACTGGGTACTGAGTCGTCTAGGTAGGCACCAACGCATTGCTAGATATCGTCCCGTGAAATATAAGTGTTTTGCACTCATGAGTTTCGAGATCAGGGCACTGCCGTTGCAGTGCGGATCTTCCTAAGATTGTTGCCGGTACCGACCGCTTAATAACATCAGCATTCTATATTTTCAACTTATACACACCAAACTATTATTTTGAATTTAACTTTATGTCAAGCAAATGTATCAAACTGCAAACTGTTCTTCATAAACGTGCAGGAATTACTTGAAACAAATGTAAACACATAACCAACACAGATACCTCGGCCCGCTAATTTTCACAGCTTAATTTGGAACATTTACAAGTTGCGAAAAAGGAAGAGGGGGTTTATTTTAAGATGGTTGGGCGGCACATCAAACGTACCACGTTGTAATAAAGACGAGAAATTCGTGACATAGACTGTCCAGGATAACTTGCACGAATTCGTGTTCACAAGCTTGTTAACATTTAAGTTGTAGCACAGGAGTTACGCAAGCTGGTGATAAATGCCTTTTTTTAAACTAAGATGCTAAATAATATAAAATCTCACAGAAATTTACAAAACAGATGAAATATTGTATCCATATAATGAACACGAATACAACAACTAATGAGCTAGTGATAAACAACACCTAAAAAAACTCGTGATCAATAAGACTTAAAAAAAAATCCACCTACCGAAGAGATGTTATTGACTAAAGGGTGAGAATCAACGTCTTCTCAATTTACCAATTAAGTAAATGATTCATCAAGATTATTTGTGTGTGAACTTCAGATAATAAGGACAAAAATATCTTTATAATTTCCATTTAAGTAATACAGTGATTTGTTATTTTTGGATGTACCTACTGTGAATGTTTTTTATCTGTCTATGTCTATTAATAAAGATATTAATTCAAAGCCATATCTCAATGTACCTACTTAGAAGTACCTACAGTCTAAAACCGTAGAATAATATTATTATCCCAAGCATTAACTAAGACCATATAGGCAACTAAGTAGAGCCTGGCTAATCTCTTTACACAGGGTTCAGACAAATTACCGAAATAAGGTTTTTACGACATAGACCTTTAGGTTAACTATCTTAAATATAGTCTGGATTGAGGGACCAAGGTATTTTATGATAACAGTTTTAATTATCGTTTAAGCCCCGGTCTAGATGAAAATCACTAAGGGTTGTATGGTAATCTAAAATTACAAAAATTACCTACAATTTCTTGGTTAAAAAATAGCAGTTATGCCCCCGCTTTTATGTACAGTGGTAACTAACATCCATAATATAACTACCACTGATAGCAACTGCCTGTCTCAACGTTTAGTTACACAGAATAAATAAAATAAAATAAAATTCGTTTATTTTCAGGCAACATAACCCATATTAAAACATTACAAATAAAATTTGAATTCTCATTAAACTAAAAAAAAACATTATAATAAGCAAAAGTGAAACTATTAGAGCGAGAGAGCCATACTACTCAACCAATCGCAGTCCATTGCTGGACATAGGTTTCCCCCATTTTGCACCAGATATCCCGGTTCTCTGCTTTTCTCATCCAGCCGCCACCAGCGACCTTTCGCAAGTCGTCGGTTCATCGGGCTGGAGGGCATCCTACTCTTCGCTTGCCGAGACGCGGTCTCCACTCCAGAACTCATCTGAGAGAGCCATACTCGAGTATTATTTACCTAAATTAAAAATCAGAAATGTATTATTCGTGAGAGTTCTAATTTCTTCAAGTTCTTCCACTTTAATCGTCTTTTCAGTTGCTACAGTCCCTTATTCCTAAAACACAAAGTCGTGTTATGGATATCCGTAACGATACATTATTGAATCTTACACAAAGTGCCCTCACAGTTGAAGTAGAAGTTATACCATGGCCCATGGCCATTTGCCAGAGGCAGAGAAGTTTATTTTTATTTTTTAAAGATGTAGGCACGAGCAAGTCTTCATAATCCAACTTAATTTGGAGTACATAAGTGGTTACGGCGTATTGGCAAGCGTAGCGTAAGACGGAAGGTTTTTCAGTATCTCTCCTCAGAGGTGACGAAGTAGCCGGTCGTTCCAACCGCGTCGCCTCAGCCGCCCGCCCAGCGCCCAGCGCACCCACGTAGCGAAGATCATTATCTGGCACGAGAAAGTTGGGAGGTTTCTAGTTAGACCCTCCCCGCGGCCCGTATACCCCGCGGCCTTAACTTGTTATAACCAGTTTAGCTTAGTTGGGCACCTGCGATACAAGGCAAACTCATGGTTTGTCTTGTTATGTGTATAGCGAGGCTTCTGGAGCTTTCGGAACTGTTATACTGTCTTAAGTTGGTAACTGTTTTTAGAAGTAGTTAAACACAACAAAGTAATATAACCCTTATTTAAGTGGGGCTTGTATTATGGGTACTAAACAACGGATAAACATAAATATATTATTTAGTATGTATGTATTGATATATAATACTTATATTTAAATTCATACATACTATAATATAAACATTATATATTGAAAAGAAAAGAGCCTATTCATTCCTAAAATGCAAGCAACGCACAGGGTACACTTCTGGTGTTATCGTTGTCTTTGGGCAGAGGTGAACAATTTCCTTCATTTGTCTCTCTTGCTCCCTTTAGACAGACATGTTCATACACACAAATTTAACTCGGAACCTTAGAATTAAACCACACGGGTCCTAAAAGTATATAAATCTAAACACATGAATATATCCATATCCGACAGTGAGTGACACAGCTCCTATGGCACTATTTAAAAACTACTGTACAGAAGATGGATGAAATTTCGAATTTGTGTTATTATTACGCGAAATAATATTCGTATAGAACACCGACAGTATGTTATTTGCATGGTGACTGTGTTGGAAGATGATTAATTGACCGCGCAATACCACACAGCTATCATAAGTTAGAGCCCGCCAGGGGAGCTCAACCTTTATCGGTATTAAAAAATGTATTGTATAGTAGCACATTTCTATGCCTTCTGGTCTTGCATGTGTAGATGGGCGATGGTGTTGTTTACCATCGGTTGAGCTGTCTACTGGTTTGCCACCTATCATATAAAAATAATAACTGAATCCACATATGGCCGTAAATATAAACATATTTAAGGTATTGTAAATACATTATGTACGTACTACGAGTATGTAAGTAGAATTTTTGTAGAATAGAATGAAATATATTTGCGTAGAATACATGTATGGTTCATTGTATATTCTGCCTGTTTAAGGTGTGCAAATATTTATTATTACAAATAAAGAAACGTACTTGTAAAGTGCCTATGTGCTATACATAAAAGATTAAAGTTGTAAATTGATTCTTGCAATATCGATTTTACTAGGGACCATATTTATGAAGTGGACTATGCTTAGAGTTTTTATGCGTATTTATTTTAAATGTAATCTATTATATTGAAATGAAAGCACAAATATTTTTATATTTATTGAAAGAAAATTGATCAATATCCTTAGTTTAAGAACCAATATCCTTAGTTTAAGCAAAGAAAAATGGAGGAAATTCAAAGCAATATAATATTTAGTAATTCCAATGTTTTTAATTTTACCGTGACAAAAGACGCCAGTTACTATTAAAACCTTTAAAATAATATGGTATCTTCGTAAATATTTGCTTTTATAACAAAATAAAGTATCCCAACACAACATAAATAAACACGTACAGTTCAATCACTCCAACCATTATAGTAAGCAAGACAGCAAATTAAATATAATTAATTCACAGCCAAATGGTTGCGCACCTCTGTACGTAGGTACAGCGACAAACTATCTCTGAAAGCTTCGTATTTACATATCTTCATCAGAGAAAATGTGGGGTGAAGATGATTTGGCAAATTGTACTTTACCCCCCGAGGGTGAGACGGGGGGAATTACCCCGGGGTGTAATTGCTCCAAGAGAGCGCATGTCTTCGTACTTCTGTGACATTCGTGAAGATAATTCGATTGGGTTTCGGGATAATTGCATGAGAGGGCGCTTTGTTCGAATTAATACTTTGGTATCGGGTGTGCGCGATATGTAAATGGGTGATGGGATCGGTGTCTATGTATTTGAATTATTGTCCAGTTTGTGCGTCTTATGTTTCACAGATATCCCCAATGGATAGCAGGCTACGGATTCTATAGAAACGAAGTAGACGATGTAAACATGTAGAACGTTGGTGGCTCAATGGTGTGGAATGTTGCCTCCCGATCGGGAGGGCGCAGGTTCAAATACCGCCACGTAACAATGTGTTTCATATTCCAAGTTATATGTTTGTTATCCGACGCTCTTTCGGTGAAGGAAAACATAGTGAGAAACCTGCGCTCGCCTGCGAAGAGATTCAAAGGTTGTGCGTGAAGTCGGGTAATCTGGACCCGCCTGGACGACTAAGGCCTATACCCTATACAAGTAGGCTGGTGCCACTCGGTGGGGACGTTTAATAAGTTGATTATGATGATGATGATAATGTGTAAATAAAAACAAAACACAGTGAAAACAAATGTAAGAAAGTATTAATTATGCTTGATACTGCTCTCTTCTCCGGATATTTTTGATCAATCAAACAGCGCCTAGGCGCTTGTAGTTATTATGGGTAGGTACTTAACAGTTAATGATTACATTCATACATACGTACTTTTTACTGTTAATATCTCTATATATCTATTCATACTTTATACAAACACCTAAACTTATAAATGAAGAAGGTAAAGGCTCAACTTGACCAGTTTGTCCTTTAGCTTACTCGACGATATTCTGAGTTTTATAACGAAATGATGAATCATATATCCACTCAAGATTCATTCCTCCTTATACTCGTATCTTATTCAGAGATTATTTTAAGGTCAACGCTGCGTGTGTGCTTTTTCAATTCCCCTGTTATCACATTCCCATCTCATCCAGAACTTTTCTGTGAGTCACACACACAGATTTCCCAATACAGGAGATGGGGCAAGCCGCGTTTAAAGTGCGACAAATGTAAGCTCAACGAGCATACACTGGCTATCAGTTTACGCTCTGTGAGACGAGTCAAGATGCACGAATATTAGAAGAAATTACCGTTTTTTTTCCAAAATGCCATCCTGTGCAATTGTAACATGCCATCATCGCAATGAATCAGTAAATTTACCAAGAAATATAATAACTTTTCACAGGTAGGAACCGAAAAGAAATTGCGACACTGGGACTGCCTATAAACTTGGCGGCTTGTCCAGTCTAATTGTATATTCGGATGTCTGTGGTCATACATAACTTTCTTGATACAAACGTCAACCCAAAATTTCCGAGCCCTTTGACACATACGTATACTTATTGTTATATTTAGACTATAAATTTATTCTTTTAAATTTAGACTTTAACGCGTCATAGAAAGAGTACAAAATCAAAGGCATGAGAACACTACTACTGTTAATGTTATCTGTGCTACTACGTCATGAAGACATATATCGAGCGACGTGATTTGAATGAAAATTCTGCCCAACTGACGCGATGGGCAGACTTTTGAGTGAGATTGTGTATTTAGTTCGTTTATTGTTTATCATAGCTATCATCCCTTAACTACCTTTTAGTACACTTCTAAAATATAAACAGATATTTCTGATCTAAAAACATTTTAAGTTTTATTATGAAACCAGATATCCAAATAAACTATATCCATGGCATATGGAAGCAGGAAGAGTATTGTCTGAGAGGCTGCCCAAGCGAGCTAGAATTCGACTTATTCCGCTTAGACCAGGTTGGGATAAATTTCAAAGGCAATTTCGGAAGCTAGTATGCGTAAGAATCAGTGCATCCTGCATACTTAATTAATTGTTATAATTGTATTATGAAACAAGTATTTTAAGGCATTTATTGATAACTTTTATGCTTTGCGACATAAATTGTTACCGCAAATGGCAGCTGTAGTCGATTTGAAGAAAAGTGTCTCTTCGATTTAATCTGTGGGATAAGACATCCAAGCGAAATAATATAATTAGCTTAAAACGAGATAGGTATATGATTACGTAAATACTGCAGTGTTCTTATGAATATCAAAATATCAGGATTAAATTAAAAAACCATTCAGATATATATATGACGCTAATAAAACATGCAGGCGTCCTTATACTTGGTCTTCTTCGTGTGAGATGGTACAGTGCCGGAATCAAAAAGTTAAAGGACTTTATCAGAAATAAGATATAAACAAACACAATTCTTTGATGCTTGTTGCAAAATATGTGATGTTATGTATAAAAACAATGTGTACACAATATTGAACAGTTTCAAAATACGTTCAGTTTTACATGAGTGTTAAAATTTAAAGATAAAAAAAATCTTTATAAGTTTCTAATAAGATTCTAATAATGTCACCTAGCGCCACCTATGGGGCAATAGAATTAACATAACGGCAAATAACATCGGCGGCAAAAATCATTGTATTTTGTGTTATTTCAAACCAAAATAAATATTATTAATTGAAATAACTAATAAAAAAACAAGACGTGCATAAAACACAATAACAGTTGCATAATATTTGTAGTAACATGTGCTGCTCTCTAGCGGATGTTTAGAAAATTATAATTGCCATTTGGATTAATACATGTTGCTGTCATTATAATATATAATTATATGAAGTAAATAGATTTTATTTTAAAAAATAATATTCATCTGCATTAATTTAAACGTTTTTCACTGTTTTCATTTGTTCGATTTACTTGAAGTTCCATAAAATGTCAAAAGATTAAATAAAAACTGCTACTTAATTTTACAGTGTGTCTTAGGCTTTTAATTGCAATAATGTTTTTATTGTTGCCTTCAAATCTTTCAAAAATGATTTAAAAGATACAATCAATTTAAATTCAATGACTTATGTGGAGTACATAGAACTAAAGAACAAACTTTTTCTTTGGCTATTCAGCAACAGATGTCGCTAGTTGATATCTAAGCCCTAATAGTTGGCAACTCGAAGGAATCTTCGAAGGTGTTTAATATTAAATATTTCTTTTGTAACATATCATTAACATGATAAACACAACCTTGATCTACTTAGATTATTTAAATTACCGCCTTGGTTTGATAACTTCGTCAAGTTGTTTGAATATGTTAAATAATATTTACAAATAAAATAATAAAAACAAGATCTCAAAAATAATAAAAAAAAAAAATTGCTTACAAAAGAATACCGACATTAAACTAAAACGCCTAAATTACTTTTTGGCTAGGTTAAATTAAATGGTAAAATAATTGTTCATAATTCGATGTTGGTGCCGTGTACAAACTCTTTACCTTTTAATATAGGAAAGTAAGTTAGAATTAAAAATCCATACAGAGTTCTTGATTTACTTGGCACGGACTTCAAAATAATGATAGAAATATTTAATTATTTCTGAAAAAAAAATTTTTTGCCTTTTTATTTAGTTTGAAAAATTATCTTTCTATGTTTGGGGTGTTTTTGAACGGACATTTCGCTGCTGGCCGCAGATGATTTCATAGCTTTACCGGGCAACGGAACTGTTTAGGCAAATAATAATCAATAACCACCAATTGCTATTAAACTGTGCAATCAAATTGCTGGTACTTTGTAATTTAATATTTAAAATAACAAGTACAATAATCATGAAGTTTGTAATTGACGTTTGCAATACATTTTAATTTAAATATATTTCATATTGCATACAATTATGTCATCTAATTTACAATTAATATGCAAATAAATATTTAGTGTGGTTTGTGGTTGAATAGTCTGTAGTTTGTATTTTTTGGTGGGTAAGTACATACATAAATAGATAGATATCTATAGACATACACCCAGCGCCATCTGGCCCCAAATTAATAGAGGAAATTATAATTCAACAATGATTAAACATACACAAGTACATATTTTTTTTTGTAAATACAATCGTATTATACGTAGAAACACCCAGATCATTTCAATCACACAAATGTTTGTATTGCCCGGGGATCGAACCCGGAACCCTTGGTGTAGTAGTCGACGTCTCAACCGTGTTTATGAGTGTGTGTGTGTGTGTGTGTATGTGTGAGTGCGTATGTGTGTGTGTATCATTGTGTATGTAATAATATAAGTCAAGTATTGGCGTTATGGTAAGAAAATGTGTGTTACAAGAATGTAAAAATGTGTATTCTACTTCAAGAAGTTTTCAGTTTCATCGTAATCTGAAGTCAATAGCCACCCTTTTATTCGATGTTTACACTTTACTTTGCACATCGGGTACACGGGCACAGTAGCTCTTACTATGTATCTATCTATCTATTCAACCTATCGCAGTCCACTGTTGGACAAAGTTCTCCCCCATTTTGTATGTATAACTACCAAATAATGGATACGTTACATGTTACTCATAGAAAACACCAAGATCAATACAAACAGACATGTTTATACTCGAAGAGCGTCGGTGGCTTAATGGTGTGGACTGTTGCCTTCCGATCGGGAGGGCGAAGGTTCCAATCCCGCCACGTGTTTTCGAATTTTCGATATTATATGTACGTTATCCGTCGCTCCTACGGTGAAGGCAAACATCGTGAGGACTTGCGCACGCCGGCGAAGAGATTCAAGGTTGTGCGTGAAGTTGTCCAATCCGCACTGGGCCTGCGTTGACGACTAATGCCTAATCACACTATACGGGTAGGCTCGGGCCCCTCGGTGAGGACGTTTAATGAGCTGATGATGATGTTCATACTGCTAAGAGACTTAGGGCCTCCTCACCGATAAGAAGTTCTTCATGTTATCCACGCTCCCAAGCTGTGCTGCACGGCATAGCTCGTGCTCTGTAGTAGACCGCTATAATTAAATATCCTCTGAAATTCACATAGCGCCATCTAGCCCCAAGCTAAGCATGTAATATAGGAACTAAACAACTTATTTCCATTTTTTTTTGTAAATACATACATATTATACATAAAAAGAACACCAATTCCAATACAATTAATAGCCGTCTCAACCATTAATAGCCGTCTCAACCATTATACCAGATGGGTCGTCGATGGCTGGATATTTAGGCTGATGATAATAAATAAATATCCACTGACATTCACACAGTGTCATCTAGCCACAAGTAAAGCGTGAAGCCTCTATCATGGGTACTAAACAACCGATAAACATACTTATATACATTTTGTTTGTAAATACATACATATTTTATATAGAAAACACCCAGACCATTACAAACAGACATGTTCATGCACACAAATTTTTGTACTGCCTGGGGATCGAACCCGGAACTCTTGATGTTGCAGTCGACGTCTCAACCGCTACACCAAATGGGTTGTCAAAATTATGATGAACATCCACTCTGAGCCGATTAGTTGATTTTTTAAACGTTATTAGTCAAAGTGACGGTCAGCTCACTCACCTGGTGGTGAGTGATACGCCTGACCATGACAGAAGCAGTGTTGAAAGAAATTAGTAACAGTAGGTAGTTATTATTTTCCGTCAACACTGCCCTGCGACCGTCACCCGACACGACAGATGTCAGGTCCCACACAGTGCCAGATATCGTCCCGTGAAACAGGAGTCTTATGCATTTCTGTGTTTCGGGATGAGGGCACTGTAGCTAGTGAAATTACCGGGTATAAGAGATCTCACATCTGTTGTCTCGGGTGACTGGCGGTGCGGCATCGATGGAGAAACATAACTGTTTATCAGCTATTGGTCTCCTTTAATGCCGTTCTGTCATGTCAGGCGTATCACTTACCATCAGGTGAGCGTCCTGACCGTCCTGTTCAATTTGTAACATAAAAAAACTCTTTGATAACTTTAATACCAGTGTTTATCTGATCGTTCAATATGACTACGTATGACTTCCGATAAGAAGCAGAGGTGACGTGTCTAACTGTAAATTTGGTCTTAATTTCAGTAATAAAATATTTGGCAAAAAAAATATCTATAGACATATATATATTTTTTTAATTTAGTAGTTTGTAAATAATTAATAGTTTTATATGACTACGTGTCTGTATTTAATTTAGTAGCTCATTACCATTATCGGTACACTCTATAGCTTGGTTATATTTAAGAGCACAGATTTCCCAATACAGGAGATGGGGCAAGCCGCGTTTTTAAGTGCGACAAATGTAAGCTCAACGAGCATACACTGGCTGCCAGTTTACGCTCTGTGAGAGACGACGCACGAAGAAATCCGTTTTTCCCAAAATGCCATCCTGTGCAATTGTAACATGCCATCATCGCAAGGAATCAGTAAATTTACCAAGAAATATAATAACTTTTCACAGGTAAGAACCGAAAAGAAATTGCGACACTGGGACTGCCTATAAACTTGGCGGCTTGTCCAGTCTAATTGTATATTCAGATGTCTGTGTTTAAGAGTATATTCTATTATTACATACATTTTATACGTTGAAAACACAAACAGATGTCTGGTTCATAAAATGTTTTAGGTACTGCACGGAGATTGAACCCGGAATCATTGATGTGCCACATAGTTCAAAGAGTATGAAGTAAGTACTTTACCAAGTACGCCTATTTTTTGCTTGGAAACCAAACTACTTCAGCAAAGTATTAAATGAATGTCATTTATCAATAAATTATCGTTTCCAAAAACTCTAAATATTATAGTGAGAATAATAGTAATTGATGAATTTTTGAGTATGTTCATTAGTGCATTTTTTCTTTGTAAATGTTTGTGTTTTCGGAAAATAGTACAATTACATTTTAACGTGAACATTTTCCTATAGCCATACATCTTTTAATTTATTAACCATGAAACGTGAAACATAAGATGATGATAAATTTCTAAATCTAATGCAAACATTTACGAATTCAGAAAACCGTTATTATTCCCTCCAAATGGCTTCTAATCAGCGACATCCAGCTCATGCATTCCTAATACAATAAAATACATGAAATCAACGAATTATGCCAAAATTAATACCAGTCTTCGCGGCCGACGGTGCCAATATGGCTGCCACTATCCTCCCCCCCACCCCATCTAACATTCACCACCCCATACTGAGCTTTTTTGCGAGCGAGAGAGACCTTCCATTCGCAAACGCTTTCATTCCAAAATATTTTCTACGGCCATTTTTAACCTTTTTGAATTCAACTCAATCTCATACAAAATAGAGTCGAAATTCAAACGGTATAGTTGTCGGACGCCCGACGTTTCGCCACCAAAGCTCCGGGTGGAAAAGTGTGAAAAAGCGAAAGAGACGGATAGAGGCGTCCGTCTCGGGCGGGGCCCAAGTTTTCGTGAGTCGTTCGTAGCTTAGCCGTCGGTCTGCTCGCACGGCTCGCGTGACCATATGATAGAGCGGGACGGCATTATTTTTCACGTTTTCTTTTTTTTCATTCGGGTCTTTATCTTGTGGAAAAAGGTGCGTTCGCACTGGGGAGGGGGGAAGGGGGTTCACTGCGTGTTACAATTTAGGGGGTGGATAATGAATAGTGGTGTAGAATGTTTAATCACGGTATTTTGGAGTACTTAGCTACTGTAGAAATATGAGATAATTATGTCCAAAAATTATTTCCGATGAAAATGATGAATTGGAAATTTTAACGAACCGACCGTGGAGATATGTTGATCAGTCACTTTAAATTGAACGAGCGCGAACGGTCTGCGGTTTCAAACTAATAATATGCTTTTTAACTATTGTTCATTCTTATGTACAATGTTTTTAGTTGAAAACGCACATTTTGATAATGGGAATTGCGTTTGGATTAAACGCTCGCATTTGCAGAATGTTTGCCGATACAGGACAAATAATTATGTGGGTAGTAATTAACTTTTTAGTTTGTTCCGCTTCCACTTAGGAATTAATCTTCGTCAATCAATTTATCTGTAGAATATCAAGCACTTGAATAAATTAAATTTAACTATTGGCACAGAATAGATTAAAGAAGGTTCCTGAGGAAGACAGATTATTGATTATGCTTCTTATTCAATTTGCGGCCATCAAGCAAACAGAATACCTGGTTAACCACCAGGAAGAAAATTTTATTTTTTTACTTCCAAGTTACTAAAATAATTCGGAGAAATTCATTCACCCTTAGAAAAGCGACACTACCCCAGATACTTAAAAATAGGGATCTTTACTAAAACTAAAAATAATACCGGCGCAAAGCCGTGTGAAAATAATACTGTGAATTTGTAATTTCACACATTTATTTGCATTTTTAGGCCAATTAAAAGCGTTCCATCTCAACCCTTATGCGACCGTGGGAATGGTCGCGGCGACCTGCTCGAGAATATTCATAAGTTGACCCCGGGGTGGAAGGTCAAGACTTTTGACCCCACGTGTGCCGAGATGCTGTGACAAAGAACAGACGTTGGCATTTGCATGAAGCTATTTATAAATATTTGGGTCAGAATTTGTAATTGTAATTGATGGTTCGTGGGTTAAAGTTTAGCAATATCTATTACTAATGTTGAAGTGATAACTATTTTGTGAAATGCCGTTAAATTTATAATTTAAAATTTAAATATCTTAGTATATACATTTGAGATTTTTTTTAATATGTTTTTTTTGACATCAAAGTAAATCTTTTAAAACTACCTTTTGAATGTACCTTATATAACACTTTGGAAATACTTTTCATTTATGAATATAATAATAATATGTGCCGGTCTAATTTCTAGATTAAACCAGGGTTAAATGTGTTTTTTTATATGCCCTGAGAATTAACATTGACACGCCAGTATTGTTGTATTGGTAAAATTATTTTTAAACTTACGAGTATAAACTGTCTTGCCATAATCAAGAACTATTTGTTTATCTTCGAACTAACCCTTCTAATGTCGCATCATCATATGCATATTCCGCATAAACTGCGCAAGTATCGTGTGAACTAAACTGACATTAGCAATTCTAATTAACCCTCTGACCATTTCTAAGATTCACAAATGGGTCACTCTGACCCCTTGCAAAGTGAGATGACCTCACCTGTTCTTTGCATAGATATTACCATAAATTAAAAGTTCACTCTTCTCACATCTCTATGGTGATCAGCAGTATTTCGCCTTGTCCCTGACCGATGCAAGGATCGCGAAGTAACAGTTGTTAACGGTTTTCTTTTTAATTTTGTAGTCCATAGATAAACGTCATGGCAGAAGTTTCTTCCTTAGATTATGTGTCTGCCTTAGAGTATGTAGAAATGTGTCTAGTGATTTATTCTGGGAAAAAAGTATTTGAAAGAATGTGATTAAGAAAATAGTATGTATAAAAGTTGTAGTTACGGATTTTATTTATTTTGGCAGACGTCTAAAGACTATATAAGATCTGAAACGCAGAAAAACGGAAGTGACCAGTGACGGTATTCTAAAAAATAAAATGAAATAAAATATAAGGATTTATGTTCAATGCGTATCATATAAAGTCGAACTAATAAGTGTTGCTAAATCAAAAATAACTTAAAATATTACCTTCATTAAATTTGTGAATTTTAGTGTTTGTATTAATGGCCAAATATAGGAACAGATCTGGTAAGTATTTATTATTTTTAATTGCATGTGTTTAGTTAAATGACTATTTTGGCGGTTGATTGAGAATAAATCGGGCTGAGACCCACAAGGGTCCAATGCCTATGGTTGTTGACACTTAGAAGTCGGAAATGCCCTCAGAATACCATTGCATATAGTTACCTAAGCCAACGCCTTAGAGCGGCGGTGGCTCAATGGTGTGGCCCTCCTATCAGGACGGCTGAGGTTCAAATCCCGCCACGTACCAATGTGTTTCGAATTTTTGAAATTATATGTACGTTGCCCGACGTTCTTACGGTGAAGGAAAAAATCGTGAGGAAATCGTGGGTGAGAAAAGCGAAAGATTAGGATATTTGGCGCAAAATGGAGGGAGACCTTTGTCCAACAGTGGACGACGATAGGTTGAAGAGAGAAAGACATGCTTCTGCATCAATGGGCCAGCTCGACTGAAGTGGCCTTTGCCAGATATCGTACCGTAAAATACAAATGTTTTGTACTTCTGTGTTTCCCGGTGTGGGCACTGTAGCTCATAAAAACAGCTTAGAAGAGACCTAACGTCTGAAGTGACAGACGCAGGGCAGTGTTCACCGACGACTTTTAGCTAGTCGCTACGTTGGTCCATCAGGCCGGATGGCGACCTACGCTACGCTTGCCGAGACGTGGTCTCCACTCCAGAATTCGTCTGCCCCCCGACATCAGCCAACTAGATGAATATAAATTGAAAAATAACTAATTTAATATAAAAAATGAACCCTTCTCTCAACGAAACGAGGCCACAAGATATATAAAATCACTTTAAATATTACGAGTGAAATTTCACATTATCTTGAATCTTGCACTGACAGCCTCCCCCGCGTCCTTTCTTTGTTACAAACAAACCGTCGGGCTTTGATTATACGTAATTAGATGTGCGATGCATTGTTCGGGGAACAAACGTTGGCACGAGATAATGTGATGGAACGTCCATTGTTCTAGAAGGTCTGGTCTTTTGGGTTTTTATAGATGAATTAATTTAGGTATTCAGGGTTGTGTAGTTAAGAAATATAATTGGGAGCCATGCTTTGGCTGGCTTGACTGGAGGGATATTACGATTTTAGGGAAAAGAGCGTGATGGTTTGCGGTGTATTTTGTCGACTGAGTGCCTCCCCTCGTCCCTTAGTACCTAGTACGGGCGCGAATGATTGCCTTGATTTGGTAATGGCCATTGTGGTCTTACCAGAAAGATACAGATTTTAGGTGTTTTGAGTTTTAAGATGTTTGATCTGTGAAATGTTTGCGTCACAAGTTAGTAACTGTTCTGTGATGACTTTTTGGGGTCATAGGTGTATGTTGATGGAAACGAATTTTCACGAGGAATTTAGACAAAAAACAAAGTTTTTGCTAGATTCCGCGTTTCTATGAAGCTTATTTTTTTCATATTACTGATATATGTATTTAAATCTTAACCTAGAGTACAAAAAAGGCACATTTTTTTCATGAATTTGTGCCGCATTTAGATTAAGATAATGATCATTCGTGGTCCTGCTGGGTAGCACCATATTCATATTAACTTTTTACCTTTTCAAGGTTGGCAACGCAGTCTTTGCCCCTTCAGAGTTGCGAGTGTCTCCATGGGTAGTCCACATGGTATGTCCCCATGGCTAGTTGTCTTCCCCTGTGTTCATTTAGTTTATTTATTAGAATGGGTGTTTTCTATGTATAATATGTACGTATTTACCGACCGGTACCGTCGCAAACGAAAATAACAGTATTTCTCCACTATTTAATGGGTGTTTTTATACATATAAAACTTCCTCTTTTATCACTCTATCTATTAAAAAATACGCAAAAAATCTGTTGCGTAGTTTTAAAGACTTAAGCATACATAGTGATGTAATAAACTTTCATTTCGGAGAACTTATTACATCCATATGGGTTAGTTAGTCCATTATTGTAAGTACATATATGGACAGAAAAAGCGACTTTATTTGAAAATATGTAGTGATGGTCGTCTTTTAGTAGTCATACTTATTGTATAGGTACTAAAAATGCAATACCAGCTCCGAGACTTGCCCATAGTCGTTTGTAGCCAATAAAGTATTTACTCTGGGAGGGTCTGATGCCCACTGCCAGGGGTGAGACTTACAAGTCTAGACAAATGTTGGATAAATAATGTTGGGCTGCGAAATGTTTACGTCACAAGTTAGTAACTGTACTGTGATGACTTTTTGGGATCGTAAGTTAAGGGGAATATGATTTTAACGAGGATTTAGACAAAAAAAAGTTTTTGTTAGTTTCCGCGTTTCTATTAAGGACCACTTTTTTCATGTAACTGATATATGTATTAATTGTGAAATAATATAATCCTGCACTTTTACTTATTATCATCATTACGGCTTAATATGTCCTCTGCTGAACCAAAGCTGTTACTTAAAGTATCTTACAATTATAAATAAAACGAAAAGAACTTTTTATTTAAAATTTCAATTTTATTTAAAGCGTAAACAAGAATTTTTTTTTTCAAAGTGCATAAAACTACTACTAGTATTTAAAGTATTAAAAACTCATATATCTTGCTTTTTAGATACAATTTACTAGAGATGCAAGTTTTAGTTAACAGCAGTCCATATTTAATATTTGACATCTGTCAAAAGCAAAAAGTTTTTAATTTTGTGACATAACAGATCTAATTTAGATACAGCCAACCGAAGAGGTTGACATCTCCAGTACCAACCCTAGTTTATATCAGATTTGTCTCGATTTACAGTTAATTGAAACGACAAAACGATTAGTCGGCCGTTCGAGCCGATTCCTTTTTAGTTGGACGCAATGTTGGCGAGTTAATTTATTAGATAATTCACTTTCATGCCGATTGTCCCAATCCAGTAAATATCGGTGGTATAGTTATGTGCGGATATTTTTGTTTTTGATTTGTATTAATTTTGGGAAACGATTCATACAGTTGATATACCTATTGGGTATTTAGGGTTCTTAGAGGAAGGCCTGTAATCTACAGTGAAACGTGGGCTTTTTGATTGAATTTGTACGAGTATATACGGCCAAACACTTACTACCCTAAGAATAATAGATCTCTTCGCAATCAGGTGTATTTTAAATTTGCGGTGTTATTTTAAAAATCTATCCAGCATGAGCTTCACCCGAAAGCCCTATTAAATATTCGAATTTTAAAAAATATTTTTCAGGATTCTATTTTATACTGCGTGTCTCAACCTCCAGCACGAGACACAGATTCCCAGTGTTATTATAAAATTACTGTTCTGCGTATTAAAAGAAAACTATCCAGCCAGTGTTGTCATACGCACGAGCTCCGTCCGAAGGCTCCATTCAATATTCGAATTTTGAAAAAAGAACTTGCGTAGTGACGTGACCTTGCGTGTTTCCACTCGTTTTTCGTGCAGCACGCAGGCGCGGGGGCGGCGGATCAATGCCGAAAAACCCGTTTGTCCCCCCGCAAAGTAAGCTTGCGGCATCTGAAGGGTTAGGTTCCTGGTTGCTAGGCGACCGCGCCTTTATTTGGGGGCGGTCGATAGAGCCCGCGTTATAATTTTCTTTAATCGTAGGCGGGGGACTTAATGGCGTCCCGATCCTTTTACAGATATCGCTACGGTTGGAATTAGATGCGTAACTTTTGGGCGCTGTTAGGTAACTGGGTGATTTTATCTGTGTGTGAGTGGGAATTAAACCTCCTTCACATTGGATGATTTGTTCAAATGAAAATACTTATGTATGGAATAACGCAAAGATGTATATACCTTTATCAAAAGAATATGAGTCATAACACTCTACATTTAAAAATACAAATATGAAATAGTTATAAACTTTGTTGTCAGCGTATTTATTATATAACCACTTGGATTGTAAATTTTAAGTGACTACACTGCTACAAAATCAATTTTCAAACAATCGAAAACGTTTGATTTTTACACATGCGTCAAACACGCCAAATATTTATAAAAAATAGTTTTGAAATGAACTGCATTTAAAATTTTTGCGCCTGGAAGAAATATTTTACTCCGCTTTAATATCTAAGTAAAAGAAAATATTTTTGTGTTTATTCTGTCAAATAAATAGAACTTTATTCTAGTGGTGAGACAATTCGACCCATAGTTCTGTATTATAAGTGGCAATACTTATAATACGGCTGTAAACCTTTACCTAATTCCTTCCGCAAATAGAATGACGGAAAAAACATAACACAAAGATAAAATAATACACAAGATACAATAAGACACTCTAATTTTATTTATTTATAAAGACTAATACAATAAAAGCGTATCGAACGCCTTCCTAGGCGCTCCCCGCCATTTTTAAAACAGTCATCATCATCATCAGCTCATTAAACGTCCCCACCGAGGGGCACGAGCCTACCCGTATAGGGTGGATTGGCCGACTTCACGCACAACCTTTGAATCTCTTCGCAGGCGTACGCAGGTACGATGATGATGATGAACTTTTATGTTTCGGCATAAGATAAAAACTGACTGTTCATTTTAATGACAATTATGGTGATATAACCAAAAAAAATATTAGTTGTACACTAAGAAAATAATATTGTGATTCGAAAGCAAATCGTTATAGTAAACCTTAAAGACGATGGGGAAGTGTCCATCTCTATTGAAAAGTTCCATTCCACGTATTTTACGTCTTTATAAACAAAGAAAAACTTTTATTTGACCACAAAAATACACATTGACTGAATAGATGACAGAACTTTTCTTTGCGTCGGTTGTTTGCGTCTACCGCTCTTATCATTTATTGTTTTTCTGGTTTACATTGGCCTCCTGGAAGAAATCTCTAATAGAGATAAGCTAGCCTGTACTTTATTGTTTCTTACTGTATACTGAAATTGTCACGCTATGTACGAATAAATAAAAAAAAACTTTTGCGTGAAGAGAATATTAGGTGTAAGAGAAATGAGAAGAATAAAAAAGTAAACTGATTATAAACAAAGCAGAAATATTAAAATAAAATGCGGTCAAAGCCTCAGCTTAGGTTGCCGTCATGTGTGGTCATAAAATTTTCAATAGTCAAAAGTGGCATCGGCTATAAATTAACAAGGAATAATTAAACGTATTTTTAAAAATAACTTTACTAGTTTAAAGTTGTATGTAGGGCAAGGAACAAATACTGTTATCAGGCATATGATCTTCGGGTGATACGACTACTAAAAGCTTTATCTAAGAAATGGAACACAAAAATATAAATAACAATTTGTGGTTTACAGAATAACAATAAAACGCGAAAAATTAAATATTTAAAATACCAAATGGGCCGGTTTGCGTAAAAAATGAAAGTTGTTTTCCACAGATCGAGTACTTCATGAATGAAACAGAAATTCGCGGAATGAGTAAAAAATCGCAGTGCACAGTGGTGAGAGGTGGGCCGGATGACCGAAATAAAGTACGCCTTACTATTAAATTTTTCTTACTTATTATAGTGAGGGGTGTCAGTCACGAGGTGTTTACCTGTCATTGGTGGATGCTCTCTCTGTCTTTGCTTCCTATGTTTATTATGTTTTATGTACTTGTAAATGTTGTCAAGTGTTGGTAGACCCATTAAATAATAATAGTCCAATAAATATTTTCCTTCTTAATCAAATAGAACTATTTGATTCAAATTGGTAAATTGTTTTAAAAGCCGCTTTTGAAATGCTTCCTCTATACAAACATAGTTACATATAAAGGGGGTTTGTTGCACTTAATAGTTTCATATAGGTAATATGTTTTATGATTTACTTGTTATGTCAGAAAAGGTTATTTTTGGTGCGGGTTTTTGGATATGTTCAACTATTACAGAGAAAAAAAATATGGTTTCAATATTGTGTAAAGAAGCCGGGAGCTATCACATCCAATGACTATCTGTTTATTTACAAAAAGTTTATTTATTTTAAAGTTAAGCTTATACGGAATAGGAATACTTATCATTTCTTTACGCGAAACATTAATGTTTGATGACCGCTATTATTTAAAGTTTTGAGTAGCTCTATAAAAAACATAAAAACTACCAAAGTCCCCTAAATAATCTATCAAAGTATAAGTGTTACCCTTCTTATATTGATCGATTCCTTTTTTAAATATACTTAGGTAGGGCAAAATAAGCTAGCTATTAAATAACGATGGAGGTAAGAACGTCTGATTTTTATTATCCATATCCTATATTTATAAAATCGAAATCAGAACACAGGGTCCAATTGAAACTTTCTAGATATTTAATCACATTTTTTCGAGGCACAATCTCAATAAATCTAGCCCATTGTGCAGTGCAGCGTTTCAGCAGTAGAAAAAAATAGAGTGGCGCGACTCGGCTCACTCGAGACGGGACTCATACGAGTAAAAACAATCGCTCTGAGTGAAAAGTTTGAACGAAACTTTTTGATGACGTATGACACCTGATAAAGTGAAAATAGTTTCCGTTTGACAGATAACCTTTTGTTGGGTTTTTTGACGGTTTTTTAGTTCTTTCTGAGTTCGTTCATTTCGTGAGAAAAGCTATATTGCTTTTGAATTATTCTTTGTGTATTTAACTTGATAGTACCAAACTACTCGTATAACATTGAGATCGCATGATTTATTATGAACGATTAGTTTTTGAATTAACAAAATATTCATTCTACTTTAATTTATTTAAAAGAGCTTATGTTAAGCCAAAATTGAAAGATTTTGACTTAGACTAACCAATCAAACCATATCCCCGGTTAATCCAAAATTACCAAACTTTTTTTTTAATTGTATGATATTTTGTTGAATTTTAAAAAGAGCTTATTGTTAAGCCAAAATTGAAAGATTTTGACTTAGACTAAACCAATCAAACCCATATCCCCGGTTAATCCAAAATTACCGAAACTTTAGGGTATATTATTACGGTATTAACTCAGTTCAAATTATGTTTTTTTATTTGAATGATGAAATAATTATATGCGATATCTATAAAAAGCAATTAAAATGAATATCAATATATGCAGGCGTAGCTTGAGATAAGTTAATTACTAGACTACATTATCTTTTAATTGACGTCTTAAATACTTTATGCTTGAGCGAGTTTCGGCTTTGGTATAAACTTTATAGTATATTCTATTACTACAAATGTAGGACGTCTTAAATACTTTATGCTTGTGCGAGTTTTGGCTTTGGTATAAACTTTATAGTATATTTACTACAAATGTAGGACGTCTTAAATACTTTATGCTTGTGCGAGTTTCGGCTTTGGTATAAACTTTATAGTATATTCTATTACTACAAATGTAGGACTAAAGCTAAGCCTGTGTCTATCAGTCGTCGAAGACAGGGAAGCCTCTACCTTGACCCTTGCTAACCTATTGGGCCAAAGATTAAAGTCAATGTAAGTGCCTACTACCATTATTTAATTCAGAGGATATTTATATTTATTACTAGCTGTGCCCTGCGATATAAGATATTCTCCCGAAGTAAAACGTAGCCTTTGTGTTTATTCAGGGTGCCAGCTAACTTCATACCAAAAATCGCTTCGTTAAGTTTGGCGGAAAAAATCATTTTTTCTGTTTAAATAAAAAGCGTGTTCCAAAATCCAAATAGCCTTGTCCTCATTACATCAGCTACTTGCCAAAAAGTCCCGTCCAAATCGCTCCAGCCATTTCAGCTTTATCAAGCCTGCAATCGACGGGTTATTGAATCACCGTTTTCCAAGTGGGAAATTTGTATCGTCAATGGTAGCGGTTCTGGCGACAGAATAGTGCAATGGTGTCATGGAGCACCTGGTTTTGTATCCTTGTATACTCTTCAACGGCCAAGTCACACAACATCAACCATGATAATAAAATAATCGCAGTAAGGAACCTTAGACTTGGCACGTCTTTCTCTTGATTTCATTACTTTTTAGAGATAATCAAGCAGCTCTTGGCTAGATTTTTTACAGAATGTTTTGGTGGGATATATTATAATCCTACCAATTACGTATGAGTGAGAAAGTTATCAAGTTTTAAATGAAATGCACTTAAAGAAAAATAACTTTATTTTTAACTTGTATGGCTTTTCTCATTTAAGACAATTTCCATGCTATAAAAATATTATCGCAAGATTTATGTACTCGTATTAATAGTAAATTTTGGTTTGATAATGTTTGTTTTACTATATAGAATTAATGATTTAATTTTAAACTAAATGATTTTATTTATTTCTTGATACTAGTACCTAAATATCTATAGCTTAAATCTCTTCAGTACAGTTTTATGACTTATATCAATGAGGGTATTTGTAATTTAATAATCTGTCAAGTATAATAGCAAGTTGCTCTCTTCCCATTGGTTATTCGCGTGACATTTGGATATTTAATGTCACTACAAACATCAGTGACCAATCGATATTATCCTAGACCTTTCACCAACGTAGCGCCATCTAGTGAGGTTTTACATTGCAAAAACCCTCATTCCATAGACGACCAACGACAATTATATAATCCTATATTTCTAAATTAATATTGGATATCTAAAAAACGATCAATATCTATCCCCAACCAGATAGACGGATGATCTGGTTAAGGTGGCGGGTAGCAGATGGATGTCAACTGCAAGGGATCGGTCCGCGTGGAAATCATTAGGGGAGGCCTTTGTTCAGCAGTGGACATAATTGGGCTGTAATGATGATGATGATGATGATGATCTAAAAAAACAATATCAGAGTCACTGTCACACAACAGAAAACAAAATTACGAACAGTAGAAAACGAAATTACGAGAATGTAGTTAAAATTAACTAAGCTGGCTTAAAATATAAAAAAGAACACTTTTAAAATTTAGAACGCTAAATTAGAGAGGGGCTCGTCGCCAGTTTGCGGTAGGGTCGGTGTCGGCAAGTAATAGGTAGTTAGATGGCCAAGGCGCCGCCGCAGGATGCCACTTAGGCGCCCGGCAATGTCGGAAGGTCAGTGAGAGTGAACGCCTATTGCGTTCACTTTAGTTGTATAGTTGATACATAGAACATGAATGGAACGTATGTGGTTGCGTTGGAATAGTAGTGCCGCAAATTATGGAGTCTATAGCGAAACTGAAAATAAACGTACAAAAGGCATAGTTGTTGTGATACATAATTTGTGAATATTTCTATCATTTCGACATAAAATGTTATATAAAATGGTAGGTATTACTGAATTTTTTTTATGAAATTAATAATGTATTTGCATTATAAGTGTTAAAATTAATTACAATGACAATAAATAAATATCTACTGACTTCCACACAGTGCTATCAAGTTCCAATCTAAGCATTTAGCCTGTAACATAGGTACTAAACAACGGATAAATATATATATATATATTTGTAAATATATACATATTATACATAGAAAACACCCGAACACAATTCATGTACCTCCACAAATGTTGGATCCCTTCCCGTCGAGGAACCCTTGGTTTAAGAGCCGACGTCTCAACCATTACGCCAAATAGGTCGTTAATATTATAATATATTATCGTCTCATTAATATATGTACGGTATCCGACGCTCTTACGGTGAAGGAAAACATCGTGAGGAAACCTTCATGCACGCCTGCGAAGAGATTCGAAGGTTGTGTGTGAAGTCGTCCAATCCGCACCGGGCCCGCGTGGATGACTAAGGCCTAATCACCCTATACGGGTAGGCTCGTGCCCCTCGGTGGGGACGTTTAATGAGCTGATAATGATGAGTGATTAATAATCAAAAGAATCTCAGTACTATTTTTTAAAGAACAGTAAAGTAGTATTTTCTGAGTGTAATAAAAAAGAATTAATACTTTAAAAGAATGTTTTAACTTACTACAACCAAATTCCTACTTAATAGATCCATACATATATCGCAAAACCTTAGATTGTGAATGTCCCTTAAGTTTAATTAATAAAACAGATTTATATTCAGTAAACTAAACCACGACTGAATACAACATTAACCCTTATAATATCATTCGGCTTGTGTTAGTTTAGTAACGGTGAACCGTACTAACATATACCGATTGACCGCAAGTAGGTACATAAATACCGGTAATTCTGCGACCGCTACCGGTAACCGCACGTGTTTGTGGCCAGGTGAAAGTGATCATTTACGCGTGACGTCACTATATAGGCGAAGGACATTAACCATGTAGCGACATTGAGATGTACGGATAGAAGAAAAGTAGGTTAAGGTGAGCTGTTTATATTTTAAATAGATAAACTCTTATTAAAATCATCACCATCATTAGCTCATTTTATGTCCCCATCGAGGAGGGCACAAGCTTACCCGTATAGGGTATATAGGCTTAAGTCGTCTATGCGGGCCCAGAGCGGATTGGCTGACTTTACATACAACCTTTGAGTATCTTCGTAGGCATGCGCAGGCCTGATAACGTACATATAATTTCGAAAATACGAAAACACATTGGTGCGTGATGGGATTTAAACCTTTGGTTCAGGTATGTCAGTGTACGTCCCCACCTCGTACCTGGTAGGTGGGGACGTACTCTGGTGTATAGGCCTTCGTCATCCACGCGGGCCCAGTGCGGATTGGCCGACTTAACGTACAACCTTTGAATTCCTTCGCAGGCGTGCGCAGGTTTCCTCATGATGTTTTCTTTCACCGTAAGAACGTCGGATAATGTACGTATAATCGGAAGGCGTGTGATATTGTTAGATTATATTATAATAACAAAAACGTTTATTGACATAATAAAGTTAACAAATTAGGTGATAATAATAATAAGTTTTTATTTCTTAATAAAAGTTACACATTATACACAGTGGTTGAGGCCACCATTTAAGCAAATAATGCCTGTGCCTGGTGCCCTCGCTCTTCCATATCCAAATTTCTTAATTCTGAGTGTGCAGATAACAACATTAAATATGTTCTTAATCACGATACAAACATTTATGCTCTTACAAACTACTTACAAAAGTGTGTGTGTGTGTGTTCGTGCGTGCGTGCGGGCGTGTGTGTGTGTGATTATTTGGGTGCGTGAGTGTGTGTGTGTGTGTGTGCCTGTGTACGATCTATCAGTTAAATATTAATATATTTAATACATATAAAATAAAAGGTGAAAACCCCTGTCTTCTTTGTTAGGTATCGCCGGTGTTGACTCGATATAGTTTTTGACCGACTTCAAGAAAGGTGGTTATTCAATTCGACCGTATATATGCTTTTGCTTATATTTGTTTGCGGATACATTCGTCATTTTATATTTTAATTATTTATTCGATTTATGTTGCAGGCAGTACCTAGTGTTTAGTCCAGGCAGCTTAGACGTATGTATCGAGTTCATTGACTGGCATCGGCATTACTACGGCCCGCTCACTGCACGCCACTATACACCGCTATTCAACTCAATTAGCTAACAATTTGCTAATATCCGTGTTGCAGGTGATATGGTGAATTCGGATTTTGAACAAATAGCCGGGTAAATAACTTTTGTTGAAATATTACCTGTGTCCAAAAACATTTCACGTAAAATGTTGCCAAGACGACCACATAAGATTTGCCCTGTGAAATGATATCAGATCTTATGTAGAGCTGAGCATCTGAATCTACACGACTTAACTATATTGACCCTTACTTCATTAAATTCTCCATACCAGTAAATATGTACGGCTTCGCCGTTTCGCTACTCTATTGGAGGTGATGCGAGTATTTTGATTCTAATCTAAAGTAAGTAACGAAACAGTGAATATTAAGCATCTCAAATATACTTCTTATTAGCAAATTTTTACTTATTTTAGTTATTTAACTTACTAGTCCATGGCAGTCCATTGGTAGAAATTGTAGGGTTTAACTATAATAGAGTGAAGTGATTAAGAGGAAAAATATTCTTCATCTTCTCTTTAGTCGTGCACTTTTGACAGAGAGTTGTGGCTGTCTATGGAAAAGGCTGCGTTTCGTCGTCGCCGTTTGGTTCCAGGGCAGTCGCATGTCGCGATATATTTCTCCACATTTATCGACTCGTAGTATTGTGAGTAAGGTCAACTACGTGTTCTTTCTAATGAGGTCAATCCAGCGAGTGGGTGACCGGCCTTGAGGTCTTTTGCCTTTTGTGTGGCCTTGCACTACAAACCTCTTAATACAGTCCTCATTTTTGAAGATATGCTCTAAGAATTCCAGTATTTTGCATAATATCACAGTTTATTGCTGAAAAGATATCCCGGACCTCTATTGACTTCTTTCATCCTCCACCAACGACCTGTCGCAAGTCGTCACTCTATCGGGCCGAAGGTGTCCTTTTGTACACTTGCCAAGACGCAAATTAAAGACCACACAACTGTACACAAACTTTAGATAAAACGGTCATTTCAAAAAATGTCTAAAACTAAATTATTATTAATATATCAACCGTAACATGTACCTGTTTATATATACAGTAATTGTGCGTACTAATAAATGTATTTAGTAAGTTGCCGTTGATTTGAATTGTTTACATTGGGTCGGACGGGGTGTTAAATTAGTGTTCTAACATTATCCTATTACCCTGGTTCCGTGACAGGGTAACCTATAAACTAACTAAACCAATGCACGTTTAGGAATTCAATTTCAATTTCGATATTTGTTTATTAACTGGATGTGTGATATGGTATGTAACCTTGAAAATACGTTTAACGGTAACGCGTGAAACGGTTTTCGCTTTTTGGTAACAGGTTTTTAGACTTAACTTTTTATCGGTTTTTTAAGGAAAACGTCATGATCACGTATGATATCCTGGTATTATCATTAACATTTTATAATTTGAAGTTATCCAACATAAACATAGTTGCTTTGAAGCTAATTATAGCTTTTAAGTATTGACGCATCACATAAGCATAGCAGTAGCGAATTAGAAACCTAATTAAAATTCAAAACGGCTTAATTTAATCTTCAATCAATTTATGCATTGTAAGAATGTATTTTTCATGTTATATTACAAATCATTATGCATCTACCACCGGTTTGGAGTGTTTGTTTCTATTGAAAAGAATCCAGTTTATATAAAATGTTATCTACTTAATGAGGAATTTCAGTATAACATATCATTGATACAAATATCATTTTAAGCATACTTTAGGGATTTCAAAGGAAATAAGACTGAGAACGTTTTGAGAATGCCTGTAGGTGCTTTTCACTTATTATAAATTCATACACAAAAGCACAAGCGAAAGACAGAGCTTTTTTAAATAAAATTAACGGTTACCGCTTGCCCGGGACGGTTGACTAGGTACCTCGTTTAAGTCATGATCCAGGCGAGCCCGTCCCACAAAAAACCCACCCCCAGGCCGTAATATAATTTCCCGAAAGTCATCAATCACCAGGAAGGGAGAGTTAAGTCGACACATGTAAATTACCAGCGCAAATTATTCGGAAGGCGGAACGGGGTGCGTAAACAAATTTGTTATTTCCAATCCGCCAAAACTTTGGATTAAAAATTGGAGAGTCCATTGGTCCGTCTAACTGTAATGTTTGTACGTACGGGATATTGTGTGTGATGAAACATTGCGATATTGTGATGGAGCTGCAGGGCATGGTGTTGATAGTGGTAGCTGAACTTCGCAATTGGCAATGACAGAATGGTATGTTCCGTAGGTACATAATGCTAGACCTACTGCTAAAGGTAATCGTCACGCTAAGCTAGCGTCAGTAACTCTATGATATGCAGGTTCAATCCCCGCCACGTACCATTGGGCTTTCGGATTTTCGAATCCGAGGCTCTTATGGTGAAGGAAATATCGTGCGGAAACCTGCGCACACCTACGGAGTGATTCAAATGTTGTGCGTGAAGTCGACGAATCCGCACTGGGCCCGCGTGGACGACTAAGGTCTATACAGGCTATACGGGTAGGCTCGTTCCCCTCAGTGGGGACGTATAATAAGCGGATGATATACCTACTTTGTTTGGCAGGCAGCTGATGTAATAAGGAAAAACCTTTTTATTTAGAACAGTAAGGTAATGTTGTTCCTCAATTTATAAAGTAGAATGAATAAAAATTATCTGATGATATCGGCAAAATTTTACAATTAAGAATCGTCTATGTTTGTTTTACCTACGAAATAAACAAGAAAATAGCATAAAGCAATTTACGCAGATCGTAATATCCTTGCATCTAGTCTTGTAGACCCTAATATACCGGACTGAGCTTCAAGCCGTTCCGCTTTGTAGCCTGCAACAAGAGTTCTTTTGGCACGTCATCCCCTAAATTGCATTTAGGGTTGCTATCGTTTCATTTTGAAGCAAAAATTATTGTTTGTAAATTAGTAACGTAATCATAAATTTATTTTGAAGACAATAGATATTTGCAACGTCCCACTACAAAGCACGCGCTATTTCACACAGAATAGCGACATGAAACAATAATGACGCAAATTCATTATTTTACATTTCTCCATTGGGTTAGCCCTATAGCTTGTTCAAATTCGGGTGGGCGATCTTCAGTCGATCGCTGCCTAATGAGTAGTAAACAACGGGTGTGGGGCGGCCAATGGGCGGGCAATTATGGGCCTACCGAGGGTCTGATTCTTGACTCCTTGTGAAATCAAACGAGGCTGTCATGAACTGTGACTTCATATACCTACATACTATATAGATTTTTCACTCTGGTAGAAAAAAGCTATCCCTGGAGCTCTTGTGTTGGGAAGCCGTTTTCTTTGCCGCTTTTTTTTGTTTGTTGAGAAAATAAAGCTTAAAGGCTTATTTGAAGACTCTCTGATAAATCATTGGAGAAATATTATATACTGGGATTACTAGGTTACTAATATGCCAAAATTTTTCTGCAGTCTATAAAAACTTTTTTCAGAGTTTAAGTATCGAAGACACTTTTAAGATTTCAGAATTCGAATTGAGGTTAATGGAAATTGTTTATATTAATAAGTAAATAAGGCAGCGGTTTTTGTGAGTTAGCCTAATTGCAAACCAACTGCAAAGTGTTAAAATTAAAGTTACAAAATACCATACGTTGACCTCCATTTCATGAGATTACGATTGATTACAATAAAATAAGTTTTTTAAATTGAAAAGTGTTATTTTTATGATAAAATTTGTTTAATGTGTCATCTGGAAATTTTGTAGCAATAATATTCTATCGTATCCAGAATCGTTCCGATGCTTTTTTACCAAGACCGTTGTAATGGGCTCTTTGGAGTGAAATATCTTTCGGGTTTTGTTTGGCGGAACCCTTTTCAAACGAAGGGCAAATAGGTAAACATGCCTATACGTAATGCTCATTAAAATGGACGTAAACGAAATCCCTTATGCCTACATAAAAGAAATGAGAAGACCCTTTTTAGGGTTTTCGAGAGAATTTAAATTTAGATAAGTGATGTTTAGGGGAAGGGAAGGATATTATTTTACATCTCTGCTCATTATAGCAGAGATGCAAAAATAAAATAAAATATTACAATTCATTAGTAATACCTTAGTTGTAAAATTTAATTATGTTATGTTTTTGTTATTTAAGTATGCGACATAATAAACAATGAAAGTAAACAGTTTTAAAACAATTTCTTCAAAGTATAAGTTAGTATGTATGTAAATTACAATAAATATTAATTATATATTAAACTAGATAAAAACATAATACAAGAATAATAAATACAAAGTGTAAAAGCCTAAAAATCATGACCCAGTATAGATCTTGGAATTAAAAAACGAATTTCAATAAACCTGAAAGATTAAAAAACTTTATTTTATTCTTTGACTCCAAAAACGCATACGGCAGTAAAATCTCGACACAGCAGCCTTTCCTTCGCAGTTCTAAAGAGTTATAATTTTAGTACAGCCCATTAATCCGTACTATCTCACCTCGAACTCATTAAGCGAGGAGTCCCGCGGGCGGTCACTAGCTCGGCCGACTCCGAGCGCATTCCGCCCGCTGACTTTCCGCACGGGATACTTTCCGGTGCGGTATAATTTTTTTCGGACCATTTACTCTGAGAACAATTATGGGGACGGACTAGGGGAATAATAGGCACAAGCCTATCTTTTCTCGTGGTGTTTTGTAATTTTTGGAACTCTCTTAGAGTTGGTTTCCGATGTTCCAGAGATAGTTCAGAATATTATTAGGATATGATGTCGATTATAAACTAATTAAAAATGCAAAGTTTCAATTGAATAGTTCTTTTTGTTTAGATTTTATTTATACTTAAATACGTTCATTTTGTCATTGACACAATGATGAGATGATCATCAAAATGTTAGGCTTTATGTTTCTTTCTGAAATATGGTATGTTATCTAAATTTAGTATTCAACACACAAATAAAACGCTTTTTAGAAACTAGATACTCGTATCACCTCTACGACAGTAGCAAAACGGCGAAGCCGTACATATTAACTGATATGTAGAATCTGTTGAAGTAAGGATCGGTAGAGTTTGGTCGTGTACATTAGATCTGTTATCTTTTTCACAGCGCATACCTTAAGTGGTCGTCTTGGCAACATTTTATATAAAATGTTTTAAATATTGAAGTATAGAAAATATGGAATGCAAATTCTACCAAAATCTAGTATCCGCAAATTTTACTTATACGAAATTTTTCTAAGAACTAATTAAATAAGATACTGAGTAATCTAAACAGTGATGGCTGTTATAAATACCAGAAGCCAATCCGGTAATTAGTAAAATACGGTTTAATAAAACTAGATTCTAAACAACTAATACAAATATTACCCAATTTTGACCTGAGTCCGTCACTGTGGGAATTTTTGAGATTTTCCCAACTCCTAAAGTAAGGGGTGCGGAATGCAAATCCAAAGGGCCGCCATTCATATTAATATGGTGATGCAGACTGAATAAACTCCACTGTTTAATGCATATCTCTTAGATTATGTTGGCGAAAGAACTTGTTATATCTTTTATTTTTTATCTTTAATTATATTTTTAAGTGAATCTTCCTGTTCACTGTCAGTTCGCTCACCTGGTGGTAATACGTCTGACCATCATGGATGGAGTGTTGAAAGATATTAATGAAGCAGGTGATCCTTATTGACCGTTAACACTACCCTGAGCCCGTCACCTGAGACAATAGATGTTAGGTCACTCATACCCGGTAATTTTACTAAATACAAAGAAAAATGATTAAAAAGTAATACATGAGTTTCGATGTGAACCAATGAAGGCAATGAAGGCGTAATGACCATTACTTGTAACTTTTGGGGCTTTGAAGAGTTTGCTTTAAGTTCCAAACTGCCTAGGCTGGGACTAAGCAATCGAGTTAACAAGAATTTTCACAATATTGTACACACATATTTTTCTTATGTTCGGTCCACACTAACGGGAAATACCATGAATTATCGACAATGGGCGTTAATTCGGGTGTAGCCACAAATTAACTCAGTTTTTGAGTATTAAAAATTATCGCAATAATTATGTAGATGTTTATCGTCAGTGCGGTCTCAGCATCATCAACAAACATGATAAAAAAATAAGGGAAATATTAAACAGGCATTGTATTTAAAGGAAAGAAACAAAACACAAACTACGATTCAAAATGAACTACTTTTATTCAACAATTATGGATGGCTTATTTTTCCCTGTACATAATTTTCTTTTTTTGTTTTATTTTTGTATGATAGTTATTCTTGTCTATGTGTTTATATTGTGTTGACGTTGTGTGACGACCCATTTGGTGTTGCGGTTGAGAGGTCGGCCGCAACACTAAGGGTTCCGGGTTCGATCCCCGGGCAGTACAAACATTTGTGTGCATGAACATGTCTGTTTGTAATGGTCTGGTGTTTTCTATGTATAATATGTATGTATTTACAAAAAAAAATGTATACATGTATGTTTATCCGTTGTTTAGTACCCATAATACAGGCTTTACGCTTAACTCTGGGCTAGATGGCGCTGTGTGATTGTCAGTAGATATTTATTATTATTATTATTTATATTGTGTATGCTAATAAAGAAGTGTTTTAGTTTCAAACATTAATGTCCTACAGTTTATAAATACGTTTAGTCTGTATTTTCCTTTTCCTCGAAGTCAAGCTAGGTACATTCTGCCTTTATATTCATTAACCATAGAAAAGCAAAACAGTGTTAACCCCCCCACCGGCCTTTTCGACCCATTGCCGAAGATGATGACCAGATAGTGACGGGTAATGGCCGACGTCAAATGCCTCCATTGCGTCGTTAGGGTCCAAATTAAAAACGACCGTGACAGTGCGTTTTCTTTTTTAACCCCACATAGGTGTGGCTGAAAGAATATTTTGAAGGGACATTATGACCCCGGGAGGTGTGGGTGGGTTATTATATTACGGACGGGCTTTGTGCGAAGGGTAAGGTACCTCTGAGGTATAATGTGTTCCTTTTTAAATTTTCGCCCTCGAATTTTTATAAGCGTGCCCGGAGACGATAACGGAATTTTGCGCTGTAATGGTTGTTTGTGGCTTTTCCTGTGAAAGTGAAAGGGTTATTGCTATCATTAATACACTCGCGTGCAAGTAAATCGACTCAAGCCTCAAGTGCGCATAAAAAGTGATATAACTAAAAAATGACTTATTTTACCTCTATATAATGTTTTACATAATTAAAGCCTAGTAATTAGGCTTTCAAATGGTAGCATAACATCAGTAATTTAAATAAACACTTGTACTTAGAATGCAACTGAACGCAACCTCCCGTAAACTGCTCTGCGCTCTATTCACAACTTGCGCGACACAACCCCCTATAAAACCCCCTGTAATCGTTTTTTTCTTTCAGTCGCTCATTAGACGTTGACCTGAACACATCTCTGCAAATTAAAGCCGCTCCAGTCGTTGCCCTGTTGCAAGAAGGGTTGAACCAGCGAGAAGTCGCTCGTCGTTTGAATATGAGTCAGTCCGCTATCTCGAGAGTATACAGAAGTTTCTAGGAGACTGGTGCCTTCACTCGGAGGCCTAATACAGCCGACGCCGGTGCACCTCGGAGCGTGCACGACCGGTTTTGGTCTCGACCTCTTCCGAAATCGACACCTTACCGGCGTAGATGTGCAGCAGGAGCTACGTCAAGTTCGCGGGGTGACTGTCAGTCAGTGGACAGTTAGAAGAAGGTTGAAGAAGCTAACCTTACTCCGAAAAGACCGCTACAGGCCCAAGTTGACCACAGCTCATCGTCAAGCACGCCTCACTTTGCTCGAGAACATTTGGATTGGAGCATAGAGCAATGGCAGTCAGTCCTGTTCACAGATGAGACGAGGATGTGTCTCCATGGCAGCGACAGGAGAGGTCGGGTATACGTCGTCCCGGTGAATGGTTTTCACAGTGCTGCTTTGTGGAAACCGTTGCATATGTGGGGATCTTGCATGATGTGGGCTGGAATTTCCTTAGAAGGCAAAACGGACCTTGTTTTTCGTTCGGGGGAGGCCGGGGAGGAGGTCTGACCAGTGATCGTTACATTGAAAATGTTCTACTGGATCAAGTTGTCCCTTATCAAGGCTTTTTGGGAAAATTTCATCTTGATGCATGACAATGCCCGATGTCACACTGCTCGGGCCACACGTGATTTCCTGAACGAAGTTGGAATTCACACTATGCATTGGCCAGCGCTCAGCCCCGATTTAAATCCATTTAGCACATTAATACGCATTACGCATTAAACGTCCCGTTCACTTATGACTGCCTTATGTTTTTTTTTATACTATAACAGGCAAACGAGCAAACGGCTCATTCTGATGTAAATGTCACCGCCGCCATGTACCTTTGCAATACCAGAGGGCACTAAATGCGTTGCCGGTTCAACAGAGAATACGCTCTTTTTTTGAAGGTCGCGGGTCGTATCGTCAGGAAATATCTCCGGCAGCAACTGATTCCACAATTTCGTCGTTCGTGGCAAGAAATTACGACAAAAACGCACTGTCGAGGACTTCCATTCATCTAGGTGGTGAGGATGAAATTGGAATTGTTGTTGTTGCAAAAGGAATCGTTGGATGATGAAAAAAATGTGAGAACATTTAGCTATATCCTCATACATTGATTCAAAACATATTTCCTTATTTTATATCTGTCGCGGCCGTCAAGTTAAGTTAGCCAACCAATCATCCAGCCTAGGCCGTTCGTCAAACGTCAGCATGCAACTGTGTGCTTAAACCGATAGTTGTCTGAACTAAAATCACTCAACGTTTAACAAATTGGCGTATTGAAAAATAGCCCTTTCAAAATGACTGATCAAGCCATCTTGTCGAACGTTGCGGTCAACGACATGGCTAGTTGTTTTTCAGCCATTTAATTGAATGACGGCCTTAAACGAACGGTCTAGGCATCCAATTAATGGCTAATTTAACCAGTTGGCTGCGACACAACCATTGCATAAATGTTAACAGGTATAAACATTATTAAAGTATCTGTGACGTCTTGGTTAAAGCTGGGTATTTCCAGGGCTTAGGGTAAAATTAGGCCAGAAATTACCCGTCGAGAGTCCTGGAAATTGTTATAAATGGAGCCGCAAGAATATTTTTCGGCTCTCCTCCCTAAGCCTTTAAATGGAGCCAAAGCGTATAATTTAGAGCGCCGCGTCGCCAGCATTAATTAGTATTTTAATTAAAATTAATAGGCGATTATTTGGGGGAAAATTTTAAGTTGATACTTTTAATAGGCTGCTGAAATTGCGTTTTGGGTTTGTGCGCGGTTTTTTTTGCCGGCAGTGTTATAGTATTTGGCACAGCTTGTTATTATGATTAGCTGATTGTTATTCTAACGTTACTGAATGTAGTATAGGTATTTAAGGATATGTATGCTCCTTAAGAAACATAACCGTTAATTCTTTGACCGGAATAAAGACGACAAAGAGTGCAACGTTTGTGAACTTTAAAAAGGTATTTTATGTATAGGGAGTAAATACCCTTAAAAATATCTGGTTGAGGTCCACGTTATGTGGAAAGCTGCTCACGTGACTAGGCTGGTCACGTTGTTATCGCACTGGATGGTAAGACTCATTATCTGTAGAACATAAAGACCAGCCTTAACCAATTCACAATATAAAAATATATATATAACCGATGGTCTTTGGAGCGGACGAGTTCTGGAGTGCAAGCGTAGCGTAGGACGCCCTCGGGCCCGTTGGACCGACGACTTACGAAAGGCCTAAGCAGCAGTGGGCTGACACGGGCCTTCCAAGTAAGTTGGAACATACTATTGTAGAAGTAAACTGGGTTACTAATGCGTCCTTCTGAGAGACTAGCTGTTTCTTAAAACTCTTCAGAGCTTAGAATTGACCTCCACATTCCTGATTAACCCTATAACCGTAGCGCGAGCATTCCACCAAAAAGGCGAACATTCTCACGCGTGAAAGTGGCGCGTTTCTTTTACGTTTTTCCAATGGGTATCGACGAACCGCCTTTCGATTTCATTACGGACGTCCGTTCTCCTTTTTTATTATTTTTAAATCACACCGCGCGCCGCCGCGCGTTTGCACCGTGTTTTTTTACCGGCGTCCCGCGCCGCTTTTTTATGGACGCGCCCCGGAAACAATGTGATCGCGACCGCCGAATTAACTCCCCACTTTTTGCCTTTTCGCACCAATAAAAATATTTTAATTCACCGTAAGCGTGTTAATTAATAATTAATATTTTTCGACGCGAACCGGCCGTTCGTGCACTGTCGATTGTTTTTTCGCGCGCATCGTTTTCATGAATGGACTGATGACGTAATAGGATAATGTCAGTCGGCAATTTAACTTTTTTATTGGATTGCTGTTTTTTTTTCGGTTACGCCGCTCGCCCGGTCAATGGGACGGGAGTGCATCGGGATTTTAATTTTCAATGTCATTATCACTTTCACAATGAGTACTCATGTTTATTATTAACACGTTTATTTGCGATACGGTAATGGGTGAGCATTTTTATTCGCTCGCTTTTTAATTGGACTTTTTGTTTTATTGTTGGCGTGTAACTTGTTGAGCTTATATCAATGGATGGCTGATTGGCCTTATGATGGTCGTGTTGATTACCTGTTGAAACTATGGGCAAGAAGTATACCGTTCTGTGGATCTTATTATAAGGATAGTTTTGCTTGTCTAGAATAGGTACTTAGTTCAGGAAATAACAAGGACTAATGAATCATCACTCTGACCAATTTGTGCCACTGAGGCCTGTATTGTCTATAGCAAAAGGTGTTTGTTGGTCTACCCTACATTTTAATAGTATATTAACTACCATCTATAATTTTTAAGTGTGTTCTCGTGAATTAATAATTCATATATAAACAAAATACACAGTTCCTTTTTCGAGGTGGAAGGTTGGTTACCTAAGATTCAGGATTTATCCTAGTATAGGTATCAACCTGCCATAATCGTACTATTGAAGTGTTTTGCTTTTAAAAAAAATGTTTACATACACGTGGGTCATACATAATTAGTGTCCTAGATTTAAGATGTTGTAAATATATACGAAATTGTATGATTATGGTGAGAAATAAACGTTATTATTAATGTTTTCGAAATCCTTAAGATTCACGGGCCAAATAGTGGCCCGGTCCTTTAGAAGGCATGTGTGGGGCCGAAGCCAACAGCACAGAGGCCATTTTTTCGAATGTTTAATATATAATGTTCTTTGCAAGTGTTACACGTGGCGGATGCCATCACAGAATGCACAATATGATACAACCCATGATGGCCTCCACCAGGTGTAAATATATGGAAACTACGATACTGGGCTATGGAATTGGGTTTTGGTGGACTGGATATCTGGGCTATGGGGGAGACTACGGACTATTATTATTATTATTATTGTAGAACAGAGTAAATGTTGATTTTTACTTAAATTTAATACGAAAGATATAGCTTTTTTGTATAGAGCGCTATCACATTCTAACTCTATTCAAGTAAAAATCAACTTGAGTACCGTTCTAGCATACTCATACGGGCCTTAAGCTGTTATACCATGAGTTAAGCTGCTTTCCTGGATAAGTGAGACGGCAGCAAAACTACTGGACACTGACTATTTAGTCACAGTATGCTGTTAAAATACCCTCAAGATCTCTATTAATTTATTGGTTTTTAGATTCGTCGAAAAATCTTCTCGAAGTTGAAATTACCCATTAGAACTACATGATTTAGGTACACTCATTTATCATCTGGTATTTTCATCATCTGGTACTTGTATTATGCATATTCATTTTAAGTCTTCCCGACTTTCACATTCGACGTAAACTTTTATAGATACCGGTGTTTTCTAAGAGTAGAAGTATAGAAATCCCTGATATTAAAGCAAAAATACTGATACATCTTAATAACCATTTTAATCCATTCCCCAGCAGTTGTTTAGTACTTTAAGTTATTGTTCAGCACAAAGCCGCTCATAAAAGGTAATTCCGCCGTAAAAGCGAGTTGGTATCGTCCGAGGTGCAATATTTTCTGGAGCAGGGCTCCCGCGGGCGTCGCGCGGAGGAGCCCGTGTTACGGCAAGTAAAAAGTGTTTGCATTTCTAAACACAGTTTTAGAATTCCTTTAGACTATTATAGATCCATGTACGGCTGATGGTAGAGAAAGATCAATATAACTGTGGTGGAAAAGTCACGGTTAAAATCATGCCTTATTTATTTGTTTAAACGCGCTCGTAATTATAGGTACCTCGCTTATAAACCTAAAAATTTAAGAGTAACTTGTGTCACTTTTCACCCATTAATAGGATTCAAAACCAATTCAGTCAATTATTACGCTCACATAGCAATAAACTAGATATGTCATGTACACAGCGCAAGTTTAAGTCTACTTTTTAGCTAGCTTGCGCTAGCTTGCAGTAATGAGAAGAATAATCTGTATCCAATGACTCGTTATTTAGTCATGTTTTTATAGATTTAAGTTTATAATTATATGGTGTTTGCTTTGTTAGCTGTCCTAAATAAATAAATAAATTTATATATTCATTAAACATAACATAACATAATCATTGGACCTGCAGACCCTCAAGAAAAGAGCGCTCTTGTTTAAAAGGCCGGCAACGCATCTTGTAGCTTCTTTGGTGATCCAAATGTCCATGGGCGGCACTATTCACTTTCCATCAGGTGATCTTTCAGCTTGTTTGCCTATCACAAAAAAAATAAAGGGCGCAGGGCTGTAAAAATACATTTTATTAATTACCTTCAACAACATATCTGTCATGAGCTGATGTTGCTTACATTCAAGTAAGCAAATTGATTATCCCATCATCTTCTTGATACAAATCAAGTTCTTCAAAGAGCTGTTTCAAAATCTTACTATGAATATGTTTTAAGAAGTTGGATTGAATGAAAAAAACAAAATTTAAAAAGAACCTAAAGTGAATAAATCGTTTCGCGCTTGCCACTTTTTTGTAGACTTAGAGATCGTAAAGTTGGCACAGTGGAGCCCTGGAGGATTACTCGGAGGGGAGAGGTAAATTTTGATTCTCTTTGTTCTGATAACGTTCTAGAACGTTCGTGCGTTTTATGTTTTTTAATACCCTTACGGAATTGTCTTAAATTTTGCATACGAGTATTTATGTGCCTTTTAATGCAGTTTTACTTTTATGCCTGTATTGATTTTAATTTGCATCGTGTGTAAGTACATATAATGGTTAAAACCTTATTCTATGTATGAATAACATATTATAGGTACCATTTGTACACTAGGTATTATTTGCAACATATGTACAGTACAGTATATACTTATATGGAGATATTTAGATTTATTTTTACTTTTTTTGCCATTATTGAACGGGAGTGTTTGTTCGCTTATCTGGTGGTAAGTGATACGCCTGACCATGATAGTACAGTGTTGAAGGAAATTAATAACATTAGGTAGTAATTATTTAAATGCTACGAATATAATGTCTACAACAAGGTATTGCGAAAACATAATTATTTTACCATTAGTTTAATTAATGTATTTTCTTTTTTATTATCTATTCCTATAAATGTTTATATCGCCGTGACTTTATGCAATTTACAACTTTATGCAATTGCAAAGGTCTTGCCTAATATTAGTTTCAACGCACCTTTGTAATTGCATAAAGTTCCTTTTTTTAGGTTTGTTGTCCATATTATAGTTAAGTGCTGAATTTGGACAGTCCATGTTAAGTGCTTAATTTGGATGTGGACTGGGTTCAAAAATAAATTTGCGCTTAACTAATTTATATGTGACATTGTCTCGATACCTCAAACTCTCGTCATTCACTTAAAAAAACACATGGTACATCATATTAAAAAAAAATAAAGTGTGTCGGTTGATAACCTAAAACCGTGACGTCATAGACTGTCATTAGTTAAGAATGAAGTATTTTGTTTTGACAGTTCATTAAAAGATCAGTTGACTAGCTATATAGATTCTTATTTCTGTGTTCAAATCAATTTTATTATAGAATACGGCGTAGACGCCATTATAAAAAAAAATACTATTTTAAAATGGCGGATATACGCGCTATATTGGGGCTGCGTGGCGAAAACGGACCTCAGCTGCGTATCGACCACCTTTTACGACGTAAACACTCCATCGCGTACTGTTTCTCAAACTGGAAAATGTTTAATTTAAAAATGTGGACAGACAAGCAAGTCATAACTGAAAACAAGTTGCGTGTGCGTGTGTTGCATTTTAATAATGGCTAGTCTCGAATTAAACAATTAATGTTATGTTCATAGGATTACATTATAGTAATAGAAAACACCTTAACTAAAACAAGCAGTACACAAATCTTTTTACTGCATAGAGATTGAACCCCGAACGTTTAGGGCAATAGCTGTTTGCACATGATGACATGTGAGCACTCATGAAGGATACAGTGTAAGAGGAACCAATAAATGTCGATAGTGATTGTCATCCAGCCACATATATGCCGCCGGACTTGCAAAGAACAGAAATCTTCCTACTTTACTGAAGTATTTTGTCATAGTTTTTTTTAAGTAACCAAGTGTACAGGGTATGCCTGTACCATACATAGTATGCCTGACCATGACAGAGCGGCCTTGATACAGACAAACAACTGATAGACAGATATTTTATCTATCAACGCCGCACTGTGCTCGATACCCAAGACGTCAGGGTGTTAGGTTTCTTATACCCGGTAATTTCACTAGTCTCCACGCTTTACATATACGTTGGAAGGACATGGCCTCTTTTAATGGGTATATGTTTATTGAACTACTATGCTACTGTTACCTATCCTCTGTTGAATGCACCTCATTCCCATACTATTTAGTTATTAATATTATTGCGGGTTAATCAATGTGAAAATCAGTGTAATTACTGATTGAACTCCTCATTTCACAAATTACTGGATTGGCGTGTTAAAATAAATGGGCTCCACCACCACATGTTCTGTCTTTTTTGCTGGTATCTAAGTTTAAGAACTTGTAAGTTGCAGTGGCAGTGGACAACGTAGATAGAGCGTAGAACCGATGACCGATGGAGCAACAAGAGGTTTAAGTGGCGACTACATAGGGTTATTTGGGTGGTCTGGACGTTGATTGCCTTGAAGGCCCATCTGACATGTGCCCTTCCAACTGCACGCGGGAGGATCTAATGACAGCATCGGATGCTATCACTGTAGCTGCTTTCTGGGCCGCTAAAATTTGAATGTGTGTTTGCCTTCGACACGCTAAGAAGAAGAATGGGAAATAAAGCGTAGGCCGACCCTAAACTAGACGGCCCGATGACCTACTTAATTGGAGTTTGTATTTAATTACCAAAAAGAAATAAATTGTGAAACTTTGAGAGCCATCGCATCACACCACAAGGGTAGACCGGGGGGTGCGAGGACAAATCGCCGCCGCCCGCGGGCAGGCACGCAGGCCCGTTTGCAAGACGCACCCTTCTAATCCCGCACCCCCACCCTCATTACATACAAGGATAGTTAAATTTACCCCCACCCACCCCAAGGTTTTATATCTTCAATAAAACGCGGTTACGCTGGGGTAGCGGATTTTGTAATGCGATGCTTTACGCGCTGCTCGTTTTGAAATTCGGACGGTAATGGCCACGGGGTGGTGAGTGGTATGGAATTAGGTTGAATTTCGTAAGTATTCGCCAATTAATATGAAGATTAAATTTCCTAAAATTTGCACCTCTTTTCATAACGAAAATCATAGACATTATAATTTTAGGCAAAAAATAATATCTTAGTAGTTCAATTTGAATGAATTATACACTTATAACTGATAAGGATAAGAATAGGGCATTATAAGAAAATTAAAAATAAATATATATTTGTACCAACTCTATTTGATCGCGGTGTCTTTATGATTTAAACATTATTGATTTGTTGTTTCGTTTACTTAAATAGCTCACGTCGTTTAGTCCAGTTAAGCTAGTCATTATGAATCAACTCTTGAATTGAGATTTAGTTTCGATTATTTTAAGCATCACGAACTATGCTTGAATTGGCTAATAAAAACACTGTTTATTTTTACAATTTTTTTTTTCATCTTTTATAATAATTTATTAGCCTTTTGAATCGTTTTTAAAAGACACTAAAAGGGTGGCGTCCTAAGCATAATATGGTTCTGTGCGTGTCAATCGTGCTCACTGAGCACTTCATGGCCACTTTTTGCTTGCTTCTACGATACATATAGAACAAAATCCCTTTTTCTTATCATGTTGAACAGCCGGCTTATGTATGGTCGTTATTAAAAAAACAACGACAATAATTGCAAATGCATTTAGTTCAAAATTGAGGATCCATAACGTGTCAGTAAAGACTAAATGTCTACGTTAGTTTTCTATTTCAAAAACTTATCTAGTCCTATTATTAATTTCGCCAATCAATGGACAATTCCCACATTAAAATATTTCCTTCAGAACGGTTTAGCAGCTACCACGTACTCTGAACAGAAGTCCTTCTAAAGCTTCAAATAAATCTATGCCCTCAAACGCTAACATTGCAGAAGCGCTGTAAATGCTATTATAAACGCAATGTTGACTAGCAATGTTTTCGAGACCCGCTTATTGGATCAGCACAAGTTGGCGGGTCTATACTTATGATAGTAATGTCAAAGTCAAAGTCAAAAACATTTATTTCAGATAAGGCTTACAAAAAGCACTTATGAACGTCAAAAAATATACAAAAATATAATAAAAAACGATTAAAATACTAAACTAAAAATATGAGTTTTGATGCTTTGAAAAAAAAGGGCTTGGCCTGTGTGGTTTGGCCTGTTGAGAAAGAAGCACTCAAGAAAACTCAACAGTGTGGCCTTTTTTAAAAACATTTTCATTTTCCTTAATGTAACAATATATCATAAACACTAATGTGCGTAAGCTTCGAATTAAGCCACTAAACAGTTATATAAGTGAAACAGGTCAAAAGTATCTTCTCTGGCCCATATTTTGCAATACATATATTATAACTTCAACAAGAGTTCTATAAATGTATATAAAAATATCTAAGCATTTACTCATAGTATCAACACACGCAAGCTTCGAAAAAGCCACAAAAGTGTTCTTTCTAGGTAAAACAGTTAAAAAAGTACCATTTTCTCTGGCCCACATTTTTGCAATACATTATATCTTTAACGAGCAACATTAGAACTCGCAATTTTCCCCAAATCGTATCTAATTTCAAAGCGGGTCCCGAGGGAGGCGGCTGCCAGCGCCTACCGCGCGAATGTACCACTCCCTACTCTTATGAAGGCATTAATACAGAAGGGACAAACATTTAGCAAAAGAAAATATAGTAGATGGTGTTAGTAATAACGTAAAATTATTATTATGTACTTCCAGTGATTTTGAATTAGTTGCCCTCCTACCGGGAGGGCTGAGGTTCAAATCCCGCCACGTACCAATGTGTTTTCGAATTTTCGAAATTATATGTAAGTTACCGACGCTCTTACGGTGAAGGGAAACATCGTCCAATCCGCACTGGGCCCGCGTGGAAGACTAAGGCCTAATCACCCTATACGGGTAGGCTCGTGCCCCTTGGTGGGGACGTTTGATGAGCTGATGATGATGATGATAAAAAATATAACTTAGTACCTACAAGCAAGGTAAACAATTGAGGAACCACCTTACCCTTCTGTATCTTCTTATTTCGTGGGCCCACTCTCCCTGGATTATACGGAAGATAGTTAAAGCCCTGAATAAATTCGGCCCGTCAATAAAGAGCCTTTGTCCCTTGAATAAAGGGATGTTTTTGTTATCTTGAGGACGGGCTAATTTGACAATAACAAAGGGCTTCCGTAGCGGGAATTGCCAGCGATGATAATCAACGGTTTATGTTTACGGATGTACAACCGGCGTAGAAGATGTGTATATTGTAGTCTTTCTGTGTACGGTAGAAGAGTCATATCTATATAAATATTGTCAGTACTGTACACTGGTGGAGTTAGCTATTTGTTTGCGGGACAAAGGTGGAGTAATATATAAGTGGGGTGTCTCTTGAGTATTTAATTAGAAATGGAGGCTTGCGAAAATAAGTGTAGTTTAGGTAGTACAAAATATTAATCTCGTAGGGGTTTAGTGTATTTATGTTGATGGATACTCATAATTATTATCACATAAGAGGGAAATTTGTAGCAAAATAATGAAGACCTATAATGTGTTTTTCTTCTTGAGAGCCGATCGATTTTTTCGGAGTTAGAAAACCTACAATTACGTAGTTGTTTGGTGGCGCGTGTCAAATTTTTATAGTCCGAGGCCAAGCTCATATTTACCCAGGCATCATGGGCATTTCACATTGCATGGACACTCGACCAATTTACTGCGACTTCAACTTGCCAACCACGGACGTTTAAAAAAATACGGACGAAGTCTCGCTTATATAAAAGTGTGTCAAAATCCGGCCATTTTTTGTAAGAAAAACCACAAAATATTAAGACAATTGACGCGCATCTGTCAACAGAGCCAAAGAAAAAAATCTAAAAAGTACATGGCCTGTGTTGCAATACCTAAGTGAAAAATGGAAAACAATCCAGAAAATACGTATAATAGGTAAATGAACAAGTCGATAACATATTTTTAGTTTAAAACCAATGATGTAAAAGTATGGATTTGTGATATGCTAACAAAACAATCGAAAAAAGTGTTCCGAATGCAGTGACAGCACACATACACATATTTCAAATTTCGAACAAATTTACCTAAACAAAACAGTAAAAACTGTATTCTCTTCGGCGGTTCGTTTTTGAGGCACGGATGGCGTATCTACCTTTATATATATAGAATATCATTGTTTAAAACACTAAAATTAGTATATTTTTTTGTGTCAAAATTACATTATAGACAGTAGTTGTTACTTTGTGGACACATCTTATGTTTTAATGACAGCCCGTCCATATTTTTTATACGTCCATTGCCAACATATATTATTTTAATGTAAAAAATTCCTGACTCGCACACGTTGCCAACATAAATTATTTTTATATAAACAAATTCCTGACGCGATAACAATCGAGTATTTTGTTTACACGTTTGAGGGTTCAACAAAACTGGAATCTCCGTCCTCTATTCCAATAACACTTTAATAGTAAAGTAACAAAGGAAAAAACGTATCGTTTCAACCGAATGGGATAAAAAGCCAACAGTTTCCAATAATCCGCCACTTTGCTCTTTGCTTTGAACTTCGCTAATGGTACCTGAGAGTTATCTTCCGCGAGCTCAGCCCTTCAAATGCACCATGGAGAGTGCATAGCTGTATCGCTATGCATTTAAAAATGCATTTCGAATGTGCAAGAACAAGAGTTGTGCATTTAAAACTGGGTTTTAAATCAACACACTTGTGATTGTATTTGCTCTGTGATTGATCCTTGGATTTCAAAATTTATGATTATCATTGAACTTGTTTATTTCATGATCTGTGAGTTGTGATTCTTCTACTGCTAAGTATACATACCTAATACTTTTTTTGTTTGATCTTTTCTTATATATTTTCTTCGTAAGGTAAATAAAATAAGGCAAATTTTATAGCAAGAGAGAAAGACTGTATTAATTTAAAAAAAAAATTAAATGAACATACTTAAATTATGTACGTCAAAAACTCGAATGAGTTTATGTTTACACCTAACTGTTTGTTTATTGTAATTTTATTTGTATTTTGTATGAATAAAAAAAAAAATGTACTTATACCTATGTAATAGATTTAAGTTTTTTTCAGGCAGTTTAATCTGAAGAATTCAAGTTTTATTCAACTAAATCCTCTTACATAATAAAAGATAAATCGGTGACACCTCCATACTTTTATAGCTATTACCTTCACAGCTAAGAAATACCTTTCCCAATGACTTCGTTCATTTGAGTCATCAGTGCATGATGTGTGGACCTCATTAATTTTGGGGAATTCCTGCCTTGACACGTAAAAAGGTCACAGATTCCATTTCGGAAAACGTCCACAAGATCTCTCAGATGAATATTTAGATGCAATTCGTGTTGACAGAAGTTAAAAAAACACTCGTTGATTGGTCGATGTGTAAACAGGGTCCTGTCAGGTATAGTGGACAGCCAGTTGAAGAGTCTGCAAATACCTTTTTGCGATCAATCGCAGCTCTCGGGCGAGAGTGGACGATGGTATGACGGTATTGAATTCGGAATATATTTAAACATGGAACGCGGGAAAAGTCTACAGTTTATTTAATATCGTTGTGAAAAAAGCAACGTTATATTAGTTATTATTTGAAATAACAATGTCAGTTAATTTCAAACGATTGTTTATTTACACAAGGAAAACACATTTCAAAGATTTTAAAAATCAAATGCATTTTTTATTTTTGAAAACCAATATAAATAAATGCAACTTACCAACATAAAAAATAAAAAAACAGTATAAAAATGTTGTATGCCATCATTAAAAATTCTCTTCTCAGCAACCGTCTACTCGCAACCCTTGTCAAGGGTCAAATCTTTCCAATTAGCATTAGAAAGATTTCGCCTAAAGATGTGGGAAAACATTTGAAGATGAACTTAATTTATGCTAACATTTTATGCCAAGCGACAGGTGAGGTCAAGACTCTTGCAAGGGGTCAGACTGAATAATGATGCGAAAGGTCAACTATGAATTAATTAGACTTACTTTGCATTTTTATTTGCGGGAGATGGTAAGGTAGTCTCGGATTTTTTTGGTTAAAGCTCTTATTTCTTTAAATAATCATTCGTAAGGTAAGTTCATATTTGCTTGTTAAGATAAAAAGGAGCGCCAATTACTATTAGAAACATAATTATACGTTATACTGTGATTTGTACATAATAAAGTAGATATTCTTTATCGACAGTCCACTGAGGTACTAAGAGCCTACTGCACGCCAATCAAGCATTGTTTCATTACTTCCATGCTTAAGGAGCGGATTGCAGGTAAAGAGGTAAATAATTAAAATAATTATTATTTTAGTAGTACTTCATTATAGTACTAAAATAATAATTCAAAATCTGTATAATCTAAGCTCTAGCTTACATTGATTTTGTTTTCTTGACATTTCAGTTCTCTCTTGGACTTGAAATCGCCTGGATACCTAGAAAGGAGACAATCGTCATTGCTAACGAAGATTCTAGATCTGAAATTACAATTCTTACCTATACCCACATATTAAAAAGTCCACAGTTGTCATCAACAGTCTCAAGAATCCTTAATTCTCAACTCTCTATAAAGAATTTACGTAAACAACAATATTAAATCATCCTGATTGCCTCCCTGAGTCCTTTACGTACACCTTGGCTATTGCGTCAACAAGGTTATCCCAAATACCGGCCTGGAGGGCCGTCGCAATCAGGGTTGTCACCAAGGTGAGAGTTGTCGAAGATGTCAGGTGTCGTTTACACGCGCCCTCCTCAAGTGCTAACGGACGACTATTAATTAATTTGTATGTGTGGTAACCCTAGTACCTTGGCCAATCTTGTTGGCCGAAATTCGTGTTTTTTTTAATGATTCGATCTTACAGCCAGTACTTTGGCTAGAATATGCTTTTTCATGTTTGTTACTTGACTGGATTTTTTCTTTTAAATTCTGTCTGAATCAGGCTAAGGTTTTATCATGCTGTCTCGGAGATTGACACTATGCTTGTTTTCAGTTTTATTGTTCCTTGTAATTTCATATAACATGGAGTGTCTAGTAGGTATATCGTGACGACTATGAGACGAACTAATATTTTGATACTTTGGTTTAGTTGCAAGTATAAAAAACAAGATGATATTTAGAAAAAATAATATGAAATAATAGACGATTACTGAATACAGTTTTGCCAACACACACACACATACACTCACCGACTCACACACAATACGTAAATTATGTGTCTGTACACATAATTTGCGTTACTTAGCTTGTTGAAGGTAATTGAATCTTGAAAGTAAGCATGCTTAAAAAATGTGTGTGTTTATTATTGTTACTGCCTAGATTTACTATCAGCAAAATGTATAATATCTGTCTACTCACAATAACATGACTGTAAGCAATGGAAGAGCGGAACCTCCTGTCACAGGACTTAATCATCCCACTAGGCTGGTTCCTAACGCTAAATAAGGATATCTTGTGATTGACTGAAATAATATATTTTGATATTTTTTTAAGGCGTCATTGGCGGTCAAAGGGTTAAGTAAAATAAGGTATAAATACTTATCCTATTCAACGTATCGCAATTCACTGACATAGGTCTCCCCCATAAATACGTATACCTAATTTTACTCAACATCTCAATTTTCTAATCGTCAATTTACGTACACACCCATGTATACCCCCTATATACCCTTGTAATTCCAGCGTGGGTCGACGGGGTACAAAGTCCGGGATTAAATAAACAAAGTTTTTTTACCCAACCTGGGAGTTAAAACATCAAACAGTTGGTACGGGATCGGCACATTTGGGTAGATTAACGGCCTCCTGCGTAAGGGATGGACTTTTTTGTGGGGTTATCTAGATTAACGAATGAGGAGGCGATATGAAAACGTTTTGATGAGTTTTGTACTAGGTTATATTCTGAATAATGCAATATTATGTAAGGTTATTTAATTTTGCTTACACTTATTGTTTCTATAATTATTGTTAATATTTAACAAAGACAATTATAAGGTATTTGCAACGTCTTTTAAGGTAAAAACATTTTTTTAATAAATCACTGTATATTACTATTTTAATTTATTCATCAATTACAAATGATTTGTAGATTTCTTAATACGTACTTTAAATATGACGTGATCATAATATATTTACTTATTGAATAGGTCCAAAAAGCTATGGCAAAGTTATTATTACAAAGGTATTAATTACACAAATATGACATTAGTTCATCAGTTATTCACATGTTTCTTTAAAATTATGTTTGATTATAATTTATGGTATTTAATAATCATGGTACAGATGTTTTTTTAAGATCCGCCATTAAATCTCGTCAGTCAGAATAAGCTCCTAAAAACTGGGCCGGGTTAAATCTTGTCTGTTTTTCGAGCTATTTTTCTCAAGGGCCGTGGCGGGCGAATTATTGAGGGGGAGGGCCTGGGAGGGATGGTGGTGGGATGGCCTAATTTTTTACGTCACCCGTACCCAACGAGGTTAGTTCAAAAGAGTTTTTATAATTAAGTATGTAGGCTCAGATGATGTAGGGCCGTACTTTGCTGTGGGCACTTCAAGTTTGGGATATGGACGCGACGTTTATTATATGGAAGGGTTAGAAGGGTTCAAAGGGTACTTATCGAAACATTAATTTTCGAGATGTATATTATGTTTTGTATTATATATCGCTAGTTTTTTTTACCAGAGATCATTATTAAGAATTATGTCTTCAACTTATCGCAGTCAAAAAAAAAACAACAAATGCTTTATTTCCTTACAGTAAATCTTATCTGTAATTGTGGGAGTCTCCTTTCAAGCATGATAATGCCTAGAAGACAAACGCTTCCTCAAGTTTCACTAAGTTAATTATAGAAAATAAAAGTATCGAAATAAAAATATACATATAACCAACCTATAACCATGTGCAGGAGTGCACTTCTGGATACCGATTTCCCCCATTCTCCGTCAAATATCCGGATCCTCCGCTTTCCTTATCCAGCCTCCACCAGCGACCTTTCACAATACGTCGGTCCATCGGTCCGAACGTCCTACGTTACGCTTGCCAAGACGTAGTTTTCACTACTGAACTAGTCTGCTGAATCATAGAAAGAAAGAAAGAAAGAAAAATCTTTATATAACATAGAAGCACGGCCATCGATGGGGACTTCAGTATCAACGACTTCAAATTTGCTGTACAGCGGTCGTAATTTTAGTATGAGCTTTGTCTATGGCGTATGTGGCTTATTGGAAATCAGTGGCTCATTGGTGTGGACTGCTGCCTTCCGATCTAGAGGGTGCAGGTTCAAAGCCCGCCACGCCCCAATTTCAAATTATATGTACGTTGATCCGAAGCTCTCACGGTGTAGGAAAACATCGTGAGAAAACCTGCGCACGCCTGCGAAGAGATTCAAGGGTGTGCGTGAAGTCGGCCAATTCGCACTAAGCCCGCGTAGGTGCCTATTATTTCGAAAATTCAAAAACACATTGGCACGTGGCGGTATTTGAACCTGCGCCGTCCAGACCGGAAGGCAAACAGTCCACACCAATGAGTCACCGATGCTGTATTCTACAAAATTCAAGTACAAATAGGTAAAAACGTTTCCATCAGTAAACGTTCCAATCAAGAAACTACCAGCTTTCTCTATAAGCTAGCTAATTACTAGAGCCTTGGCCAAAAGATTTATTATATTTTCATATAATATAGTCAATCCTTATTTACTTAAACATTTCTAGAATGCACTACACGCAGCCTGAGCCGGATTAACACAGCAAAAAATTTCTAGAATGCACTACACGCAGCCTGAGCCGGATTAACACAGCAAAAACATTTCTAGAATGCACTACACGCAGCCTGAGCCGGATTAACACAGCAAAAACATTTCTAGAATGCACTACACGCAGCCTGAGCCGGATTAACACAGCAAAAACATTTCTAGAATGCACTACACGCAGCCTGAGCCGGATTAACACAGCAAAAACCATAAATCATAAGCAGCACATGTTTCGCACCCGGCCATAAATTACGAAGATTTAATTAATTTAACGGTACAAAATCTTACGGACGCCATTTTGGGTTCCCTTACTCCCACCCGGCCGAAACAGACGATTACACCTCGACAAACATAAACAATCACTCGCCGTCGGTTGGCTGTTCGAAATTAAAATCTTTGTGCGAAAAGAAATAACGGCCAGAATTGTTTGGCGCGAAAATGATTGGGGTACAAACGTACGTTTGGGGTCTTTTGTACCCCAGTCCTTCCGCAGGCATAATTAGGGACGGACCCTCCGAGATGAGATTCGGAGTTTAAATTGATTCAATCGGGTCGTCATGTTTCGCCCGAGAGATTCCAAGCGATTTTTTTTTTTCACCCCGCTCCGATGTTTTTCAAAAGGCGGTAATTGGCGGTTAGAAACGGCTGAAGCTGCTGGATTACGTTCGATCAGTAGTTGGCCGGGCGGAAGACAATTTTGTCGATGTCGACTAACGCTTAGTCAGCCATAGCTTCGTTTGGTGAACTGAATATTTATTTACTTGAAATATCCTCACCATGGGTCTGTATCGTACCCATAATGATAACAATATTATAAATTTTCAACTTACTTGCAGTTCAGTTTACCTATATAAAACTCAACCATTATACCAAATGGGTCGTCAATATATACTCTCCCAAAAACTTTTATTACTTAGACTAATACTAGTCTAGTTCATTTACAAGTCACCAGAGTCTTAATCGATGTCCACCACAATATATCGGTACATCACTAGCAGATGTGATTGACTTGAACCTTTTCTTATGGAGTACAAAATACTAAGTACGCTTCCCTGATGGCAAGTAAACTGCCTATAATAGATTCAGAAGTTAAAGGAGACCACAAATCCTTTCTTTCCAGTCTCTATGTGTACTTATAGTAAAAATTCAGTCTATCGATAAGCAAAATTGGAAACTAAAGATAAAAACACTGAACTTAAAACGATATTTTAAGTCGCCATTTTTTTACTTAGATTGTTTTTGTAGGTTGTCCGTTACGGTATTGTTTTTCCATGCATTAGGCAAGGGGTGAATTAATGGTTTGGAAGGCACGCCCCTCCGCCTCTGGGAAGAACAACGGAAAATAAACAACTTGCAAGTCAGTAGATATTGTAAAGTATACAGGGTGTCTTACGTTTATTGATATTAAATTGTGTTAAAAGTAAAGAAACTTTCATAATTAAGGTTGGATTAGACTAAAAGTAATGAAGATCAGTAAGTTGGAGTGGCACTGGGTTGGTCTCGTATGTTGCAGAAACCATTACTGTTGAAGCAGATAAAGTCTGGAGTGGCGACCGCATTTTGTAAGCGTTGCGTAGGACCGGAAGTCTGGCACAATGACAGGGAAAACTGTGTCCAGCATAAAATTATGATAGGTTGAAAAGAAGCAGACAGTTTACTTGATGGCATACCATCTTAGTTAGCTATGGATACTCAGCAATCTGAAGAAGTAAGGAGTATATTCTCCACCTTAACCCCAAAATACAGGACTTTGAGCAAAAATACAGAGGTTTTAGTACACCACTAACATCACTCTCTTGATAAAACACAGTGCAATAAGGCCGCTATACTGGGTCTGAGATTACTAGAAGATTCCGTGAAAAGTGTTTTTTAGAACTCTCTCTTTAGCCAGTTGCAGTCTGCTGTGGGACATAGGTCTCCCCTATTTTGCATTTCCGGAACCTCCGATTTCCTCATCTTCTCAACTTTTCGCCATCTCCACATACACTGTCCATGGGCGACCTCCACTACGCTTGCCTAGACGAAATTCTCACTCCAAAAATCGCCTGCTTCGATGGCCATCGGTTTTGCGACATACGTGGCCAGCCCACTGCCATTTCAAATTGTTGAATTGGTTGAACTGATTCCCCCTATATAAGGCAGTCGGAGTAAACGGATAGGGAAGTCCTGCAAGTGAGGCTGTAATGAAACTGTGCGCTCTGCAGATGCGGCCGCGCATCCATCACGGCGCGTTTCCCAGTAGGGACCATTTTTATTTCCTGTTCTTGTTTCTCTTTAACGTACCCTTTTCAAACAGGAACGTTAAAAGAACTGTTATCTCAATACCTTTTTTTTTAATAAATATTTATTGGTTCTCAATAAATATACTCAACTTTTTATTTTATTTTGTGTTACATTTTTGTAACGGTAGCTTATAAAAAGGACTTCTCTGTCATATTTCAAAATCCGCGTCATATCAACGTTGAATAAGACATACCTCTTATAAAAAAGGCACAAGTTCTCAAATATTTTCTAAATAGGAAACCTAAAGAATAGATTTCTATATAAAAACAATGCTGAATGCCACCAATTGTGGATCAATTTAATGTGTTTATTAAATTGATCCACAAGAACTGGATTTGCTGGATTGTATCTTAATTTAACATCAAAATTTAAGGCACTTACCTATAGGTCGCAGGTTGAAATTCATCATCATCAATGCCGCCTGATACATCGTCACCTGCTGAACGACCTCGACCTTACCTAATAATCGACATCTATCGGCTACCCGCTACCTTAATCAGATCTTCTATTTATTTGGTTTGATGTCCGCCAACGCTCCGTTGTATTTGTACCTACATAAAATACCTAAAAATAATAAAATCATGACAGTTATTTACCACAGACCCCGTACGTATATCCAAGCGTAAATCTCTTATTAATTTCGATTATAAATGAGTATACTGCTCGCCACATCTGCCGCATTCCCAAAGCTCGACGCCTAAGCTTTTAGACTTGCATAGCGGGCTTCTAAACTTTAAGCTTCGCTCATATATAATTCTAAACGTTGCTTTTGTGCCGTCGGGAAATAGCTGAGAGTTTCACATAAATAATTTAACCGGCTCTAGTTAACCGGAGACGGGCCGGTTAAATGCGGATTGCCAAGATATTATGCGATTTTCTGTGATGCTCAGCTTTATGGATTATTTGGACGACAGGTGACAGTTTGAGGACCTACGTACAATTAACTTGAGATAGTTTTCAAGATGAAGACAACGTAACTAGATTTAATAATTATTAAGTACTTATACAGAAAATTCTTTCTCATATCCAACACCACGCGGTCCCAATGAGATTTAGTTGATAAAAACCATCTTACTAAGAATCTTGCATTCCACGAAATTCTTTGATAGGTCTTTTACAGACGAAATGCTTGGCATTTCGTCTGTGGAATGCCTTGCCAGTTACTATCCGGAAAGCTAGACACCTAACGGCTTTCAAAGGTATGGTAACATCGCGATATTTATCATTAAAAAGTTGTTCTAGTCTTTATTTTTATGTAATTATTTTTTGTATTTAATAATTTATGGTAGCATAGACATAATATGTGTATTTATTGGCGCATTTGTAAACTATGCATGTATAAATGTATGAGTTTATTTTATTATGTCTTTATTTCTATTTAATAATGTATTTCTTGTTTTATTTCAATTAATAATTTTCTGCAAATAAACCGCCTGCCTACTTTTTAATATAATTATTCTGAACTGTATGTTTGCCTGGAAGAGATTGCTTATTTGCTAATAGGACCGCCAATTGAACTTATTTATGTTTGATTGTTGATGTACTCTTAATTGTTACTCTAAGACAACGTACGAGTAGCACGGAGAAACTTGATATGTAAATTTTTGGTTACCCATAGCAAAATACCATTAACATTGTTGCTTAACTTATTAGTCGCTACGCCAACGCTACGTATAATAAAAATTCTAAATTAGTTAAAAATGTCTTAGTAATAGAGGCAGATTAAGGCTTTTACCATTATGACGACATCGTCAAGTAACAGATACATTTAAAAGCAATGCGCAATCCTTTGATTGGTAATAGCAAAGCTATTTCGAAACAAAGAGAGGGGGCGACCAGCCAGGCGCAGCTGCAGCTGGGACGATCCTCAGTTATTGAGAAGGAAGCCGAACTAGGCACATCTGCTCTTATGGTTTGAATTTCTTATTTTAATTCAGATTCTTTTGAATTTTCAGTTTACGTTAGTCCTCAAAAAGAATGAAAAAAATTAAAAGTGTTTATTCAGTTTAGGTCCTTACAGAACACTTATGAATGTCAAACGAAGCTACCACTGGTTCGCACGGTAGTTACCTACTGAGAAGAATCCAGAAGAAACTTAATTCTTACTCTTTTCAAAAAACTTGTGTTTTGTACAGAATCATATTATTTGTAGTAATTATCAGCCTATAACGCCCGACTGCAAGGTCCTTCCTCCACAGCATAGTCATGAAAAGTTGCAGCCGAAACCTAGCACGCAGGCCTAATGCGGATATAATAAAGAAATAGGAAAATAATAGTTACAGTGATTTATTTCAGACTCATCTTGCGATTACATCGAAAAATTAATATTCAGTGGTCATCATCATCAACACCAGCTCATTATACGTCCCAACCGAGGGGCACGAGTCTACCCGTATAGGGTGATTAGGCCTTAGTCGTTCACGCAGACCCAGTGCGGGTTGGACGACTTCAGTGTTCAGTGTTCGAGTTCAGTGGTCGATTCGTCCTAACACCAGAATCGACATGAGCCAGTTGCCCACTATCAAATCAGAACGGGTGGATTTCCCTAGTCTGAGTCTTGAACTGGGACGAGATGTCCCCTTACCCGTTATTTTTTGGTACAACATTAAATTTATGAGCTATTTATTGAAATTTAATAAAATTTAGACATCCGTAGGAGAACCAATGACTGACATACTCCGCAGGGTCTGTTTTAAGTGGACTGACCCTGCGTTTACTACTACTGATGATGATAAAGGGATTCTGGATTGAAACTCTTCACGTTAGTCCAATACGTGTTAGTGGATCACCACATCTTCATTCACTATTCGGCAATAGTGAGGTCGGCTTCTGTTTAAAATCTTGAATTAAGACTCCTTGCATTCTGGTTGAGAACGGACTATTTATTATAAAAGTAACAAAATGCATTAATAGAGTCAGAAGTATTTTCCAAAAGCCACTTCCATACGTGGAAATAATTATATTGATAAACGAGAATTGGACCCAAAACTTTAATAGTCAGCAGTACTCCCACAATAGTGTAGTCAATTCAATAATTGCCTCTTTTAACTTGAATCTATAAAAAAATTAACCAAGCAGGCTGTCACACAAAGCGGTTCGCAAATCGAACAGAGAGAGCGCTCCTTTTGTGGTATAGACTCTGCTGGTAATGCAATAGATTTATTTTAATTCAATTGTCTATGGTGCGACATAAGTGTTGCGGTTTTGTTGCGCAGAAGTTCGAAGTTGGAACAAAGAGAATTAGAGGTTGAATTACAATGGTTTAATTGATTTTAAAAAAAAGAAAAAGAACGATACGAATCCTGTGATTGGTTAGTTTTTCTTTTTTTTACCATCCGTTATGTAGTCTGACCTTATTTGATGTATTTGTACTGGTCACATTTAGTTTAAAAGTTTATATTATTTACGTTATAGTTATTTAGAATTAAATTACTTTGACTTATATTAACGCAGGTGCGTTAATTAGTAGGATTTAATCTGAATATGTGCAATTAATACTAAATTCCGAAAAACAGCGATAGAATTAATTTATTAGATCATCAAGAAGATTCTGAAAAATAAAAAAGACATTTCCTTATATCACAAATGTTGGTACCCTTTTTCTGATTGTCAGTGCATAAACAGGACACACACTGGTCACTCAGGCATTAGTTCTCGGGTAGGTTATTTGGTTCCAGAAGTTTGAATGAAGATATCAGCTGTATATATGACTGTAGAGTCATCTGCTGTAATGTTTCTTCCGCCATGGTTTATACAATTTTCACCTAGAATTGCCACTCTGTTGCAGTGGATCTTACACCCTAATTAAATAAAAGCTTGTAAAAAATATAATTTAGTATTGATAACGCTTGGCAAGCGAATGACGCCCTCCGGCCCGATGGACCGACGAGTTGCGAAAATCGGGATTAGCATGGATTAGAAGAAAACTACGTCCAGCAGAGGACTGTGAATGTTTAAAGAAAGTGACAGAGATAATGAATATAGGAAACGTCCTTAAAACAGAGAAAGCTTTGCAGAAGATACTATGAAATATTTTATCGGTTTCGGTCCAGGCATCTCTCCATAGGGACGCTCTTACCTATTAGCATAGAAGTGGGCCTCAGGCCTATGCCTATGCGTCATCGGCCGAGATCCCTTGTTTGTGATTCCTTTTGTACAGGCAGGCTTGCGGACTCATGCCGTAAAATTTATATCAATTACCATGTCCCTCGGTGCCACAGTATACATTTTATTTAGTAATTTATACGAAATTTTGATTGGCAATTTTCATGAATTCAAACACCATTAGCAAAAACAATACGAATGCTGTTTTTCAAAGCCAAAGTATTAAGCAAGGTAACTAAATTTTAGGAGGAAATGTGTTGTATTAAAGTTCTCTAGAATTAGAAGATGCTATTTTTTTATTTATACATACTTAGATTACTTCAATGATTAATATATAATCTGCCGCTCTTAGTCTTCATTATTGCTATGTACCTGCATAATATCTAAAAAGAGTATTAAAAAGAGAAACAACTGTGTTTCTTTCCGGCTTTATATAAAATAGGCCCTAAGAATCGGTGCTACTTTCTTTTTTATTTTTTCATCTAAACTAAACGGTTCTATTATTAAAATTACGTTATTTTGTAAAATGCAATTGAAAAAGTAGAAAAATAATCCTTGGGCAGGAAGTCCCACCAGCAAATCAAGTCATGCGATACGAAATATGGTGGAACCATTTTCCTAAATAACGCAATGAGATGAGTTTGTTCGAAGTTGAGCTACTGTTATGAATGCACACTGCGCTCCGTCCTCATTAAGTATTCTTTCATAAGATATTTCAGGCTCTCTGATGGAGATAATACTCACGCTACGATGGCTTCATTTTAAGTAGAGTTTTGTATCAACTTCGGATTAACTGGGATTTTCATTGTACTAGAAGCAGAATGTTAATTTTCTATTGCGAATGGTATCAAAATGTAAAGACATCGAGAAGTACAAATTTTATGAATGTAGTTTTGAGTAAACTTGTTACTGTTTTGATGGACTTTTAAATAACTTGATACCCTGTATATAGGTCTAAAAAATTAATTACTGAGAAACAACAAAGAAGCCATCATCATCAGCTTATTAAACGTCCCCACCGAGGGGCACGAGCCTACCCGTGTAGGGTCATTAGGCCTTAGTCGTCCACGCGGGCCCAGTGCGGATTGGACGACTTCACGCACTACCTTTGAATTTCTTCGCAGGCGAGCATGAAGGTTTCCTCACGATGTTTTCCTTCACCGTTAGAGCGTCGGATAACGTACATATATTTTCGAAATTTTGAAAACACATTGATTGTGTGTACGTGTCGGGATTTGAACCTCAGCCCTTCCGATAGGAAGGCGACAGTCCACACCATTGAGCCACCGACGCTGAAAAAAGCCATAATATTTACTGATGTGTAGAATTGCATGAATTTAGGGTCGGGAGAGTTTTATGCCGACTCTAACTTCAAGAAATAATATTTTTTTCTTTACAAAGCAAACGTAATAAGTGGTCGTGGGCAACATTTGACATGAAATATTTTAATGGGATTTTAGTTATTTTGTAAGTTGCTTGTCAGTTTTTTTTGTGTTGATTTTTTCTTAAGAACTCGTATTACTAAATGTTTTTTTATTATTGTCTAGAACCCTGTGTAAACTTTCATTTCCCTAATTTACAAAATTGGTAAACATCTCATATGAACTTCCACCATTTTAGAAGATGAGGCGCGATTGTTATACGTTTATGTTTTTTTTTGTTGGTTGTATACTTAACTTAGGTCACATACTAAATTTCACCTTTCTAACACTTAAGGAAGTTGGCAAACATTTTGATGATCACCAGCGTGTCAGTAACGAATTCTGTGTATTTTAGATATCAATTAAATGTAAATTGTTAGAGCTTTTCAACTGAGACTTTATGTGTATTTTGACAGTTTAAAAAACGACGAAACACTTCGAGAAAAGGTGAGTGGTACCCTTGCGCCTCACTTGGCTCGCCCAAATCAGATCTGTAACGAAACACAAGCATTTATAAATGTACAACAAAACAAAAAAAATATATATTTCCAAGTTCAAAAAAAGTTGCGCGTCATCGCAAAGGTTTAGGCTGACATTTCCATAATGGATGACTCCAGAATGTGTAGTTGGTCGTAAAAAGTGTACAGTCGGTGGCAGCGACGCTATCTGTCGTACGAACAGTCGCCGTGATCGTCGCTTTAATGAGGGATTGTTTGCGACATCACGCCTTTCATGTGCTGTAAGTGACGAGAGGGAGCGGATGACTTATTCAACAGAAATGAGACTGCTCGTTGAACTTATTTGAAAAAACTGCGAAAGCTAACAGCCAAAGTATTTTTTAAATTAATCTAAGACTATGTTATATCATACTACAATAGTACTAAGTATAAATAAGTTCAGTCCCCAAAGTACACAATTCTTGCTTTATTTGGGACAAGATGGCGTTAATGTTTACGGATTTAAATTATAAGTAAACCCATTTGATTTTACATTAGTAATCAAATCATGCAATCCGTAATCCATCAATACTTTGTTTCTCTGCGCGCAACTGAGTTGAACCCTGTTTACTTTCATAATTATCAGCCTATTATGTCGCACTGAAGGGCACATGCCTTCCCACATAACATTGCGATTGAGTATTCGATTCTTAACTTTAAGCCGGTTATAATAAGTTTTATGTTTTTCGCCAAGTACTTATTTACTATAAACATCATTACTAACAACATTTTGTGTCGCCATGTCTTGTAACTTGGACCGTAGCAAATATTTAGTAATGTATATTTACCATATAGTCGTGCTTACGCTGGGTTTCATTTTAATTATATTTGAAGCATCGTAATATGATGAGCGGCGCCATCTTTTATTTAGACGAGAAATGGCGTACGTGACTTCGGCCTTCGTTTGCTCAGTCCATTTGTTTATCGTTGGATATTTCCATTGGTTTTCGTGTTTTTGTTTCATCAGCAAATTAAAGTGACAAGCAGAGCTAGTAAAAAACGAACATTCATGTGGTATTTTTTTACTCATTTTCGCTAAACTGCCATACTGTTTTTATTTATCTACCCAAAAATATGATTAGATTTACTCAAAAACAAATTCCCGTATTTGAAAACCTATATGGTGTGATAGTTGAGAAGTCTTCTATGTAAAACCAAGGGTTGCAGGTTTGATCCGGCCTAAAGTATATGTCAACCTTAATTAAAAGCCCTTAGGATATTTTAATATTCCATTTATAAAACCTGTCCGTGTTAGAGTTCATGGAGCAGCTGAAACGTCGTTAGAAATATGTACTAAATAATATATAATTTTTTAAGTTCCATTAGCTTTAAAATGTTCAAATTTAAAATAAACAGCAAATAGTAATAGGTTATTTTAAGCCTAGATCACTTTTCTTTTAATCGACATTTCAACTGGCTAGCATCATACAAATAAATTCTTATTTATTTTTCTTCATCGCCCTTATTGACTCACAACAAAATATCACGTTACCAACCTTTAAAGTGTTGGCTTTGACCTATTCAACCTATTACTGGCCGAAAAAGAACAAAACCGCATCTGAAAATAAAAAGTAAAAAATTGAGCACAGAATCCGCGGGAACATAAATAAAGATAGCGTTTCTATTAAACAAAACGGTGGGTTACTTCGCCCGTGGGTTTAACGTTCTTATTTTACATTTTAAGTCTTCCACCCAGGATTTATATTCGGCGGCACTTCACGGGCTCGAGAGTACCATAAATAACGACCGAGGTCGAGACCCGACTCTACCAACCCCTTTTTGAAGCCCCCACAAGCAGTGTTGCCAACTTACTGCGAATGAAAAAGGACATACCTCTTTTTGGATGGCGTCGAAGTAGAAAAACAGTTATCGTCAAATTATTTTTTACCGAAAACTATTAACCCGTAACTCCTAGTTTAAAAGTTAAGTGTGCGATGATTGGGACATATTTTCATGTTAAAATCGAATAAACTCTTTATGAAAATCTGTACCTGTTCCAAAGCAAATGCTTGATTTAAGTGAGAATTCATGCAATGTCTTTTGGATTTCATCTTCATAGGAACAATATATATAGTGGTTAAAGGATAAACTAATATACCCAATAATAAATATTCTGTTGGTATGCCGAAAATAATGTAAGTAAGATACATTTTACATGTCAATGAGTACGTCTTTGTTTCAGAAAGAAAACACTGTAAGAAACTAATAACTTGGGTAAAGGGACCCAATATATGTTGTTTTGGGTTTGGCAGAACAGTGTTGACGAAATATAATGACTTCCTACTGTTATTAATTCCTTTACGAAATTCTGAATTTGTCATGGTCAGGCGTATCACGTACCACCAGATGAGAGAAAAGTCGCGTTTGCTTCATGAATTAAAAAAATAAAAAGAGCTCAAAGCTATCACGGGAAAAAATTGAAAGTCTACTGAATCGTTCTCTCTGCTCAATTGTTCATCAATTTTAATAAAACAAATAACAAACGTACAACAATAGATATTAAAAAAACAAACGTAGCCATGTTTAAATCAACTACCGTTCCTGGCCACTAATGATTTTTAATCAACACAATTTCAAACAAGCCGGTAACATTCTAGAAAAAAAATCGTTCGCAGCTCAATTGGGCGTTCATTACACGCGGTTTGCCCTCAACCGGCTAAGGTTACTCTGGAACCCTATAGGGAAGATGAAAGAACACCCTCATATATCTTTTTCAAAGTGCGGACTGTTTGAGAATTTTAATTTTGCGAGGGAAAAGGTCGTAGGCAAAATGGGGGCTCTCATTTACGGCTCCCTTTCGCCAATCGGTTTTTGTTAAGTATTTGCGAAATGTAATTTTGTTGGTAATGAGTTTCTGTCGGAAATATCACTTCTAATTTCCTTTTTATGTGTATTTGATTGTATTTTTATTTGGAAATATTAACAAGACAATTGTAGGTTCAACTCCTTAAAAGAATCTCATAATTAATTATTTATTAAAAACAACAAATTGAGATTCCGTAGTTATTTTGTTAAAATAAATAAATGTAATTGGTAAGAGGACAAAATCATAGATGTACTCGTATACTGAAATATTTGAACGTAATATTTTTCGACATTCAAAATCTCATTCGCATTTTATTAATACGTTTTCTCTAGTTTATTCAATGCGGTACGAATAATACATTCCGTTTTGCTGTAAGAACATTTAATATTGGATTAAATAATTTACACAGACAAAGATATTTCCCTCAACCTCCAACGATACCAACGTCATCATTAATAAAAAAGGTGCACTTTGCCCCCTTTGTAATACCTACCGATACCATTCCAAAGGTAAGTATTTGCCCAAGCCTCTCATATTTCGTCAACATCAGAGCTTGGCAAGCATCCTTAATGACGGCGGCTTATTTAAACGGGCCTATTTGCCCGGGACTTGGCCTGGCCAAATAAAACCCTTTTTATTTGGTCTTCGCCAACATTTTAATCAAGTGACCCTCGCAGTAAATTGGCTAAGTTGATTACTCGTACATGTAAGTTGTGCTAAATGTTTTTAATTAGCTGAGGTCTTGCCAAGTTTTAGTGCTGGCGCGGTTGAGCTGGGGTTTTACCGAGTCGCAATTGCTATGTCCTTATCAAAGCGAAGCTTGGTTAGGATGGGTTTATTTGAATATTTTGACCGATATATAATATAAATAGTGTAACAAAAATAAAATACTTATATATTTTCAACGAAACCTTAAGTTGTTAAATAAATAAAAAATAACGGCTTAATTTAAAATTTCCCTTTTTATCAATTTCCATAATCGTAAGTTTATATTTTTTTTAAATATACAAAGATGAAACATACCAATTGTTCTTATCTCTTTTTTTCAGGGCTCTACTCAGTAGTGCATCATCTTGAACAAAAAACAAGGATGTGACCTTCCAGCACCCGGAGACCTGCGTGGTCACGGTCCAAATTCCCGTCACGATTATTAAGGTGTAATCGTTCAGGACACCCGGGAATGAATCAAGCATCGCCAACACATGTTGGATCTGCTACAATAAAAAACAACGAGCGAGGCTCAAGACATCCGACAACGGTAGAATGTAGACAAGTATGGCGGATCTGTGGAGCTCTCAACCTATTGCAGTGCACTGCTGGATATGGGTCTCGCCCATTCTGCGCCAGATATCCCGGTTTTCTCATCCAACCTCCAACAGCGCAACTCGACGGTCCATCGGGCTGGAGGGCGAACTACGCTACGCTTGCCAAGACGCTGTCACCACTCCAGAACTCGTCTGCTTCAATTGATATCCATTTAAACTATTGATGGAATTACAGCCTCAAATACTTGGAGAACCGGAGTAAGTCTAGCCTAGCAGTGACCAGTGTTACTTAAATAATGGCGGTGATGAGCAATTAATAATAACCCTCCGTGGGTAAAGATGACCAAAATCAAAATATTGTATTTGACCGCAGAGTTTCCAACATGGTTATATAAACACCGAAGAATATGTAACAATGTTTAACATATTATATATGGTGGTTATTTGTCGTGCCTAAAATAATTATAAATTCCTTTATAAGATAATAACTAGCTGAACTTATAAAAGTCGAAAAAGGGTGCCGTCCAAGTACTTATAACAACAAAAACAATTTGAAACCGACAAAAAACATGAAAATTAAAAGGTTGAAAGTTGTCCTTATTTGAATTTTCATTAAAACTTTCTCCCGTCACGAACAAAGAACATTTATATTAAAAAACTCCGGTCCGGCCAGATAAATATCTGTAGTCTCGAGAGCGGACCCAAAATTTAACTTCGTGCAATCAATTGTGAGGAAAATTACAGAAGGGCCTTTAAGAACAATAAGTGGAGATTTTAGGAAAATAGTTTTTTGTATGACCGGGAGGACCGGGATGTCTGGTGCAAAATGGGGGAGTGGACTGCAATAGGTTGAAGAGAGAGATAGAGAGATTTTTGTACACATCTTTATTCAGTAGTAGCTCTTATGTTCGTCTTAGACTTTTTTGTTGCAGTTTCAACCATTTGGTAAACAATAGCAATATTTTAAATTCAGACTTTTGAGTTGTGGTCTTCAATAACAATATTTTCAATAAAAAACATAATCTATGTAGATAATTTTCAGCGTTGTTATGACGATTAATGTTGTGTATAATGGTTGAGACGTCGGCACCACCAAGTGTTCTATCCCCGGACAGTACAAACATTTGTGTGCATGAAAATGTCTGTTTCTGTTGGTCGGTGTGCTTTCTATTTATAATAATGTATGTAATTACAAAAAAAGTGTATGAGTATTTTATCTGTTGTTTAGTATCCATATTGCAGGCTAATGCTTAGTTTGGAGCTAGATGGCGCTATAAGAATGTCATTATTATTATAACATCTTATTATTATCTTTTATAGAAGGGCAACCATGTAAGGTGAAGAACGTCTCTCTCACACATAATGATATACGCCACGCGCACGTCTTTAATATCATATTATTAAAAAAATATTATCATTGACTTAACGAGACAGAGCCTAGTAGAAGTAGTTTGGGCTTTAATATTTTGCATAGCCGAGCTTAGTAGTTGGTTCCTTTGATTTCGAAAGTTGATGACTTATTTTTTGTAAAATCGAACATGGTGACGCGATAAGTCATTTGTAAGATACTGATTGCTGCGATATACGTTTGTGTTTTGTGTACGAAAAATCTTATTGCGATAAACCTTACATCGATTCGTTAGGTTCGGTAATTTATTAATTCTATAGAAAGAAATCTTATTTTGCATAATAAAACTATATGAGGTACCTTGTATCAATACAATTTACCTACTGGCCATTCTGGAAGACTATAGTCTACAGGCGTCCACCCAACTCATTACGCGCGGCCGCAAGACCCGCCTCTAACGACTCCCTTTTGGAGAGAGGGCGCACCTTTATGACGTACAAAATGGAAGCTATGTCACTTGGCAATCGCCTTGTGGGTGGACTTAGTTGCTATGGGTTTCAGGTTCGATTCCTTCTACAAATTCTTAACTCATCATCATCAGCTCATTAAACGTCCCCACCGAGGGGCACGAGCCTACCCGTATAGGGTGATTAGGCCGTAGTCGTCCACGCGGGCCCAGTGCGGATTGGACGACTTCACACACAACCTTCGAATCTCTTTGCAGGCGTGCATGAAGGTTTCCTCACGATGTTTTCCTTCACCGTAAGAGCGTCGGATAACGTACATATATATTCGAAAATTCGAAAATACATTGGTACGTGTCGGGATTTGAACCTCAGCCCTCCCGGTAGGAAGGCGACAGTCCACACCACTGAGCCACCGACGCTCATTTCTTAACTCACTGAGCTGTTATAACTACTTGATTACAATTAACCATAACCTAGTAAAATCACCGATCTCTGTTGGAGCAGACGAGTTCTGGAGTGGAGACCACGTCTTGGCACAGAACGAAGAACGCCCTCTGACCCGATGGAGGGACGACTTGCGAAAGGTTACTGGTGGAGGCTAGATGAAAAATGCGAAGGACCGGGATATCTGGTGCATAACCTGTCCGACATCGGACTGCGATAGGTTGAAGAGAGAGTAAAATCACGGGTATTAGAGACCTAACATCTGTTATCTCAGATGATGGGCGCAGTACGGAATTGATGAAGAATAATAACTGTCTATCAGTTTTGACCTTCTTCTATGAAGTTTTGACCTCTTTCTATTAAGTTTTGTTATGGTCAGGGTATTACTTACCCGAAGTCGTACCTATTAAGATTGGGAACACTTCCATCTAATAAATAGTTTAATAATCTAACTAAACCCTCTTTAATACAATTGTTTTTGAACCCATTTATCGTCTTTTACACAACGTTTACGTAGAACTTCATACATGAAATTAAAACACGATACGTGCTCTATAATGAATATAAGTGTGGGCTTAACTTTAAGATTGAGGTCACTAATTCACCTAATTTTTTCATTAGCAAACAACAAACCATTGAAAATACTTACATGGATTTTTTTTATTTCACTGTGATACAAATGTTAGCAGGCAGACGGGCGACGAAATACAAATATTTTATGAGCGATCAACGACTCATATGGTTTAATGGTTGAGACGTCGACTTTACAAGGGTTAATCCCTTAAAACATTTGTGAGCATAAACATGTCTGTTTGTATTGCTGTGTGTGTCTAAATGTAAAATATGTATATATTTACAAAAAAATACATAAATATATTAAGCAGTTCAGTACTCAATATTTTATTGCATTCCATAGTATTTACACGGTGGACTAACAAATATAAAGGACCTTATGGACCCGTCGGGCACAGCAACAATGTAGCAGAGAGGAGGAGGCTGGATTTGACAATACAATTTAATTTTATCGGTATGTGGTTATTATATATATCTTTACAAATTGTTTTTATATTTAAAATTTTACTTTAGCTTATATATGTATACTATAATATGTATTTTAAAATGTTTATGTAATTTATAGTGATGGATTATTTCAAAGGGATTAAGTTTAACGTTTTCGCTAATGTTTATCAGTTAGATATTCTTTTTAAATTTAAATGTAAATACCAATTTATTACTTTTGCTCTTTAATAATGCATTAGCTCCAGATTGAAGGCGATGGTGAGAACGCAAACTAAAAATAGTGATTGCCATTCGATACATAACACGAAGCCTTTTCGTTTAGAAAAAACAAGAAGATCCAAAGTATCATCATAAAATCTTTTGATGCAGGTCTGTATTCTTAGATATTTACTTGTTTTTTTTATATCATTAATACTTGGCAGTGATGTATCTGTAAAATTTAAGGACGGAGACTTAAAACATCGTATTAAAAGCATAAACTGTTATTTATGTCATTAAGAATTATGTCATTGAATTGTTCATCCATCAAAATCCATCTAAGTATGGATGTTGATATTTTCAAAAATAGTTTGGGTTGCAATGGGTTCGCGTATTTAACCTTTAGGTACAAATTATGCTTGATAAGGACCGAGATGTCTGATGCATTTGAGGAAGACCTTTTTACATAAATGGACTGCAATAGGTTAAAGAGAGAAGGAGAGCGTATTTTCCTCTTCTTAGTAGGTATCATTATTATTATTAGTGTTACGTATATTTATAATTTTATTTCATGAATAAGTATCTCGTCTGCCTCAGCCGGTGTAAGGAAGCGTGAACAAATTCACCATAGCTGAGGATCGGAACTTTTGTACAATTACCGCACCCCGCCCGCCCCCACTGTACCGACTGCAAAACAGTTATATTTTTCATTTTATTAGGACACCATCAAGATTAACACAGGTGCAAGCAAAATATAGAGATAACATATAGTTAAAGCTTAGTGTACTTTTTATTTAATAGTATATATCAATATTAATTTATAATAAATACTTATATGTTAACATTAGACATGTATTTACTTTAAAATATGATATACTCCTTCTTTAAACAAATACGACGTGCCTAAAGGCACCCCAGAGTGTGACATTAATCTAGTACATTTTTGAGGAGAAAAGAGATCCGGTTCGCGCCGTGATTCTGAATTGAGCGAACCTATAGAAGATTACTAGATTTGTGCGCGTCGTTAGCCACGAATTGGGATGGCATTTGTACTTGTAACCGGCGAGATTTCCAGGTTTTTGTGATTATTATAAGTTATCATATGACGTTAAATTATTTATGCATATTTTGTAGTATGTAGTGATGATCCGAAATATTGATGCATTCGCGATCAAATCTGTTATATTATTTAAATGGCAACTGTGTATGCATCCTCGTAAAGTAATGAAAGCAACAATTTAAGTAAACCATGTAGATGTTTCTGCTAACGGTACTACGTAAGTTGCCCACACATAAATTATAGCCACCAAGGATAGAGAACGCTGTCTAACTTTGCACTTCAGTCGTTTTTATACCAAATGGTTATATACGGGCTGTCCCAACTTCGGTCGCAACTTGTTAATTGAGAGAGCGTTGCGTGAACTCAGGAACGTCTGAATTAGTGGAGGAAGTTTAATAGTTGGAACAACTTTCCAGGATTGCCGAGTAGTTTCCAAATTAGATTGCCCGCTGTGTGCTTGTGTAATTGCTTTTGAGATGGCACAAGCAAGGAGTGGAATCAGGGGGAGTTTGCTGCGGAGAACCTGCAACAGTAGATAGTATAACAAGTTACAAACTTGTTACGTTCCTAACTTTATGTATGTTGTGCCCAGTCTAATTGTGAAGACACGAAATCGACGATATACATTATAAAATCTAAAAAGAGTCATGAAAATAAAATTATTTTACAGGTAGTTTATAGTGTTGTTAAAAATATATGTGTTTGAGACATTAACAATTATATCGATTTATTTTATAGGACATTTGGTGCAAAATGGGAGGTCTGTCTTACAGCCTGTGCTGTGCCTGTCCTGCAGTGAACACATGGCATCCCACTTACACGATCAGTTATATGGTGGTTCAAGCTTTTAGTGCTATGGGCCTGAAAAAGAATGTTTACCAAATGTACAGGCAGCAAGCAGGGAGCTTTATTTCAATATTTTCAAGTATGCGTACTAAATTTATTTTTCCAATCAATCGTTATTTTCTTCTGTTAAATTATTTGTTGTAGTAGGTATCGGATTTTCAACAGAAGCAGAAAAAAGGTTTAAGGAGTTTTAATAATTAATTATTTACGACGATCCATGTGATGAACTACTCCACGTCGGCTACTTCACCAAGGGTTTGACACCGGACATTACAAACACTTCTGTGTATAAACATGTCTATTTGTAATAGTCTGGGTATTTCTATGTATAATATGTACCTATGTTTTTGCAAAAACGTATACAATTATTTTATCAGTTATCTAGTACCCTAACTACAAGCACCTCGCTTAATAGTGTTGACTGCTGCCTTCCGACCTGGAGGCCTGCACGGTTAATCCTGACATCTACATTATGTATTTTCGAAATTATATGTACGATTATCTGACGCTCGCACGTTGAAGGAAAACATCTTGAGGATCTTGCGCACACCTGCGAAAAGATTTAAAGGCTGTGCGTGGAGTCGGACATTTCGCACTGGGCCCGCGTGGACGACTAAGGCCTATACACCCATTATAGGAAGGCTTGTGTCCTCGGTGGGGACGTAAATCAACTGATGCTGATGCTGCTACCCGTTCACTGCTGTATGTTTTGTCCCTAGGCCGCTAATTGTGTCACCTGCGAAGAGTAGGGACATCATAAGACGGCTTACGGACCCTATAATCACTGGCGGATCCAGGGGGAGGGTCGTGGGGGTCATGCCCCCCCTCCCCCCTGAGCCGGTTGCAGGACTTAGATAAACTACTAACTGAACATAATATTTTATTTATATATTTTGTCACCATACAGATGTTATGTATCTACATACCTTCAATATTTAATATTATGGCTTTGTTTGTACTTTTTACATGTATCCAAATAATTAAAATTAAATTAGACGTTTTTGACTTCACCACGACTATGTGACCCCCTCCTGTCGCCAAAACTGGATCCACCCTTGTCTATAATACAGTTTTTTTTAATATGTGCTGGATATCGCTCTGTAAATTGAGAGTGCTATGCATTTTTGTGTTTCGGGGTGAGGGCACTGTAGCTAGTAATATAACCGGGAGACCTAACATCTGTCCGGGCGCAGTATTGATGAAGAATAACTATCTATCAGTTATATGTCCACCAACGGGGGTACCAGGGGGAGGATCATGGGGGTCATGCCCCCCTGAGCTATTTTTAAGTACTATACCAACGTACATTAAGAAAATACTTCATAAGTTCTTAACTTGACTACTACTACGTGACCCCCTCCTGGCGCCTAACCTGGATCCGCCCTTGTATATGTCTTCATCAATGTTGTATTGTCATGGACTGTCATATCACCTGCCATAACGTGAGCATTCTGGTCGTCCTGTACACTACATAACATATATATATCTAAATTCATCCACCAATTTTATGAGGTGGTAAACTCGATACTGAGTCGTATAGGTACCATCACAGTGCTAGATATCGTCCCGTGAAATAAGAGTGCTGCACTTTTGTGTTTCGGGCTGAGGGCACTGTAGCTAGGGAAATTACCGGGTATAAGAGACCTAAGAGACATCTCTTGTCTCGGGTTACGGGTGCAGTGTGGCGTTGATGGAGAATAATTACTGTTTATCAGTTGTTCGTCTCCTTCAAAGCCGCTCTGTCATGACCAGGCGTATCATTTACCATCAAGTGAGCGTCATCATGGCCGTCCCGTCATTATTTAAAAAACAACACACTGTATATCAGCTTGCACAGTTTCGAAATATGCCTTTATACTAAAACACGCTCCCAACGTGCCCTAACATTCGTCGGAAGTTAATTATCGTTTACTAAAACTAATAAACAGCGGCGGTTTAATTTCGCTCAGTTTTCGGAATTCTCAAATATTTCATTTGGCGTGGAGCTTTCAGTAAATGTTACAAGTGTTCACAACGCTCGTGCACTGCTAGATTGCTGAAGTTACGTATTGTTTTAAGCAGACGGAGTGTTATTTCGTATATTTATTTATAGAAAGGCTTAATACTATATTATTTATGATATTTAAAGAACGTTATGTATTTAAATTTTACAAGTTTATTGTATAATTTTAAACAAAAAACGTCATGCGTCACGATGCTCAGTTACTGAGTGAGAGGCAGTGCCTGCGAGGCAAACGAATACGTATAGGGTCATCTGTAATACAAGAGTCCGATAAAAAGCGACTTGCATTGCATTACTATGTGATGCAGATCATGCATATAGTGGCATTGCGTGGCAGGGTGTGGCAACCAGATTATTTCTTTTGTTTTTGTTTATAAATTGCTTGTACAATATGTAAGGTAGATGAACATTCAACATTGTAAACTTTTTTTATTTGTTTCGAAGTGACACTTGATTTTGACACCGCCAGATGGGTTTTTGCACAGACTATGTCAAAGCAACCACAGCTGTACAGCCAAGTACGATATATTTATTAATAAATCATTAATTGTGTTTAACTTTGTGTATTGGTATGTAACAAAAATTATATTTATATGTACTGTTATATATGCCATTATTTATATACATATATTGCCTAGATTTTTTTTAAGTATAATGATATTCATAAATTACAGTTATTGTATGTATGTATTATACTATATATATTTATTTTATGTAGTGAAATGGGTTTTATAGTACTAATTTTAATTGCATTAGTTTGATTCCAGTTTTGGCTCATCGTCACCAAGGTCCTACCAGAAAATCAGCGCTGCCGTGTGTTGAATCCAACGCACGGCAGCCAATGCTGAGGCAGAGACCTTTTTGTCAGGAAAGATACTGCATATTATTTTATTAATCTTGATAGATAGGTATATTGCACATATTAACTTTCTTTTTTGTTATTATTAACTTTCTTTTTTGTTATTTATTTTTTCCTCACATCATTGTAAATATTTATTCATTGTTTAACTTTTCTGTTCACTTTTATATTTTGTCTTTTTTTTTTGTTTTTCTTTAAAATGTGTATGTACAATGTTATGTAGTGTCTTCGTCTTGTCAAAAAAAGCTTTTTCTTTCTTTCTTTCTTTTCATGCTTTCGTGGTCTAATAGGCACAGCGTTCTGCTGTGTGGGAGATCGTGGGTTCGAGTCCCACGGGGAACCTTTATGCGATTTTTCCTAGTTTGGTTAAAAAATCGCAGGCTGAATCATTGTCCGAAAAGAAGAATTCGTGTTCCGGAGGGCACGTTTATTTCTTAATCTTAGAGTGGTAGCCATTAACACCTACCAATCCGAATTGGGTCCGTGGTGGGTAACAACCCACCACGTATGAAGTATGATCGTGTAGATCATACTTCATAAACATAATATACTTACTGTAACATGCCTCTATATATTAGAATCCTGTAAATTTGTAAAGAAATACCACAACCTTATTCAGCCAATACAAAATTAGAAGAAATAATAGATATAAACTTAATTGTCCGCAGGCTAAATCCCTACAAATAGTTAGATCAGGCCCATATTGGATGACTATATCGATTTATAACAATATACCAAACAAAATAAAGAATTACTACAACTATACTATTTTCACAAAACACTAAAAACACATCTCTTACAAAAAGCATATTACACATTAAACGAATTTTTGAAGATAAGGAGTAATGGATTGTTAAGCTAATAAACTTATGTATCTCGGTTATAAATAAATTATATGTACGTCGCTCTTTTTTGCAGTGCCCTTGCAGGGTGTCACGTGATCAATGTACCGCTATATTTATGTTACACCAATGCAATACCATGTGACTAGCAGAAAATAAATAAAAAACCCATTTTCCTCGCAGCTATGTTCTACGGGAAGGCTTGTGCCCTGCACTAGGCCGATAGACGCTAATAATAATGATGATGATGATAATATGAATGTATAAATAAGTTCGAAAAAAGATTTGATGGCATTAAGCACATTCGGCTAATGATAGAGCAATTTAAGCAACCATTGTAACGGTCAGTAGTTTGAAATTGTTGTTTTTAATTTTGTTTAACAATGAATGTTGCAATTGTTTTCTGAATAAATTTTACTTTACTTTACAAATTAATTCAAGTTCCTGCGTACTTGGAAGGCACGTACAACAGCTGGTGGTGTGGTACCGCCTCTACATATGGATTATAGTCACCAGTAGTGTTGCCAGGTTGACTGAAATTACGATCTGTGTACTTATATGCTATTTGCAATAATAATGTATTGTGATTTTACATATTTCTTTTAAAAATGAAAAATTAAACAATTCAATATAATAATCTCATCGAAATACAATATCGAACCTACTACCACATGCGTACTTTACTGTTACTAATTCTGTTCAAACCAAATCAAGGAATTAAAGGCTAATAATTTATCGAATCTTTAAAAATAACACAAATTTTTCTGATCTTCAATATTTGATGATATGAACTCACAGCGACACCTAGCGGCGGGTGTTTACTTTTCGCCCTCAAAAAGGGTCTAGCGAAGGGTTCCTTTTAATTTCCTAAGGGAACTCCATACCTAACGACCCTCTACCACGATACTCTTGATATTTTGTGGGATTTTATAGAAAAATTAAGTTAATAAAAAAAACAGCCTATAAAAGAAAAAATCCTATATATTTTTGATATGATTTAAATTGCAGTTTGGTAGCTTTTTTAAAATATAAACAATGAATCTATAAATGCCCCCCGATGTTAGTATAGATTAAGAGCGAGGTCTCAGATTGGCGAACTTTTACCTAAGATCAACAATCAACTAACTGCACTGTCTGTGAGATTTATTTAAATAATACCAGGTATGTACATAATTTAATGGTTGTGAGGTTGGCTACTATATCAAGGGTTCTGGGTTCGAGCCCCGGGCAATAAACATTGTGTGCACTACATGTCTGTATAAGTATATATTTAAAAAAATGTATATAAGTATGTTTATCCGTTGTTTAGTAACCATAATACAGGTTTACGCTTAACTCGGGGCTAGATGGCGCTGTGTGAATGTCAGTGGATATTTATTATTATTATTATTTGTCTGTGAGTTTTATGTATATTTCGTATGTACTAGCTGTTCCCCGCGGTATTACCCGCTGTATAAGATACTTTCCCGCAGTAAACCATAGTATAAATAGCCTCATTAAGTCACGTTAAAGCGCTCAAATCACAAATGACATTATTTATTTTCTTAAAATAAAGCAAGTTTTTTCGAAATTAAAAGTAGCCAAATTTTCCCTTATTACATCAGCTACCTGCCAAAATAATATGTCCAGCCATTTCAGAGATTACCCGGAACGAACATATAGACAGACAGACGGACAGACAAAACAATTCTAGTTGTTTTGGTTTATGTACACACAGATTTAAGTAAATAATCAACCTATATCTCAAAGAGACACCAATTTTCATGTATAGATTTACAAAAAACTATATAAGTATGTTTATCCGTTGTTTAGTACCCTAACTACAAGCTCCTCGCATAATATAAGGTTAGATGGCGCTGTGTAAATGTAAGTGGATATTTATTTATTAAAAGGATAAACAATGCACTAATAGCTCTTTCAGAGTACACAACACAACACTTAAGCATATGAAAAAGTAGTTTTAATATTATTAACATCATGGTCTTTAGCTACTCTTCTACTTTAGTGTTTAATTTATTTAACAATTTATGCACACACAGACAAGGCAAAACACCATAAACATGGAAAAGTACGTTCAAAGGCACAACTTATTTCACAATAAAACTTCTTCCAGCTGGCCAAAACAAAAGGACAGAAAGTAAGAAAAGTAGGCAAGTGTGTAGTAATAATAATAATGAAATAAAATAAAATAAAAATACATGTATGTATGTACATTTATGCTTTATTTATCGATAAACGTATCTATGGGATCATGACTGACCAAAACAGTTAAAGTGTTTTTTTATTAGGTATCAAACTTGACTAAACTAAAACCTAATTCGATACAGCGAAAAATTAATTTGGTAATAAAAATGTTTATTTTGTCTCGTATTGACGTTGAAAATGCTTATTGAAAGCATAAATAAATAAAAATAATTCTTACACTCTCTCTTCAACCTATAGCAGTCCACTACTGGACATAGGTCTCCCCCATCCTGCGCCAGACATCTCGGTCCTCCGCTTTTCTCATCCAACCTCACCAGAGAACTTTTGCAATTTTGTCTTACACTATTATATAAAAAATAAACCTTCAGGATATTTCGTGTCGCTAACGTATCGCTGTCGCTTGGTACGGAGGCGCGAGGTTTTATCTTCACGCTCGCACGACTATCCTATGGTAATGTAATGAAAAATTACGTCGTCCGATAACGCGTCGTCTCCACACTTTGTACCCATTTCACATGCTGATGCGGGCTCTGAACACAGAACGTCAGCTGATGCTGTGGTTATCTCTTGAAAAAGCTAAAAAAGACGAGAATATTTACCAAAGTTAGAATGTCGGATAAGTTGTTCTAAATATCCGTTTCAGTCAGTAGGTTTAAGGTATAATTATTACGGACACAGAATATTAGGTAATGCTGTAAAAAATTCTTAAAATAGCTTAAACAAATTTCGACGACCCATCTGGTGTAACGGTCGAGACGTCGGCTGTTACACCAAGGGTTCCGGGTTCGATCCCTGGGCAGTACAAATATTTGTGTGCATTAACATATCTGTTTGTAATGGTCTGGGTGTTTTCTATGTATAATATCTCTCTCTCTCTTTTCAACCTATCGCAGTCCACTGCTGGACATAGGTCTCCCCCATTTTGCGCCAGATATCCCGGTCCTCCGCTTTTCTCAACCAGCTTCCACCAGCGACCTTTCGCAAGTCGTCGGTCCATCGCGCTGGAGGGCGTCTTACGCTACGCTTGCCGAGACGCGGTCTCCACTCCAGAACTCGTCTGCTCCAACGGCCATCGGTTCTGCGACATACGTGACCAGCCCCTCCACTTCATCTTGCTGATCCGGCGGGCTATGTCGGTAACTTTAGTTCTCTTACGGATTAAATCATTTCCGATCTTATCCCATATTTATTTACAAAAAAATATATAAGTTTGTTTATCCGTTGTTCAGTACCCATAATACATGCTTTACGCTTAACTTGGAGCTAAATGGCACTGTGTGAATGTCAGTGGATATTTATTATTATTTACCTACCACAAGTAGAATGGAATTAAAGCTGGTTAAAGATTTTTTATAACAGTATTATGGAATGATGCCTTTTTGGTAATCGGTATCTGCAAGGAAATTAGTTTGAAGTTCAAGTTTTTATTTCAATAGCATTAAAAAGTAGATGCCAATAAACGAAAGGCAAATTCATGACTCAAACACCTGCATTCGGCGTCGATGAATTTAAACCGAGAATTATGTCGATTGTCCTATCGATATCTCATTTATCAACTTTTATGATAGTTCGCATTTAAACAAATTTGTCGCTCATATTATATAGTTATGTACAATATCAGTAGATGTATATTTGCTTCAGTAGAAAACATCCAAAATAAATAAATATAACTGAATTATTTATTATTTGCATTTTATTAAATATTTTATAAAATAAAATGATAACATTAACTTTTATTGATAACAATGAGTGGAGTGGAGACCGCGTCTTGGCAAGCGTAGCGTAGGACGCCCTCCGGCCCGATAGACCGACGACTTGCGAAAGGTCGCTGGTGGAAGCTGGATGAGAAAGGCGGAGGACCGGGATGTCTGGCGCAAAATGGGGGAGACCTATGTCCAGCAGTGGACTGCAATAGGTTGAAGAGAGAGATAACAATGAATTACGTTCACGAATAATTTGAGTCAAATCCTTAAAAGATAATTTAAGAACCATATTTTAAAAAAAATATTATTAGCGATAACATAATGTTCAAGACGAGAGTAAAAATCATATTAAAGAGGTTATTACTAATTAACTACTAATGAAAATAATAGTTAATAAATATGGTATATTAACAGCACCATTTAATCCAACACAGAAACGTATATAAAAATGCGTAAATACGCACAAATTATACACAAAAACACCCAGACCATCCCATACACAGAAATATGTATACGCATAAAAATGTTAGTCGATTACACAACGCGGGTCTTCAATCTAATTATCTTCCGATATGAATCCATGATTTTAAACTGCTAAGCTTATTCCATATGAAGGATATTATTGGTTCATCATCATCATCATCAGCTCATTAAACGTCCCCACCGAGGGGCACGAGCCTACCCGTATAAGGTGATTAGTCGTCCACGCGGGCCCAGTGCGGGATGGACGACTTCACGACAACCTTGAATCTCTTCGCAGGCGTGCATGAAGGTTTTCCTCACGATTTTTTCCCACCGTAAGAGCGTCGAGATAACGTACATATATCTTCGAAAATTTGAAAACACATTGGTACGTGTCGGGATTTGAACCTCAGCCCTCCCGGTAGGAAGGCGACAGTCCACACCATTGAGCCACCGACGCTCTTATGGCGACGCTATTATTGGTTAGTGTAGTTTTATTTGACTCGTCTTTATCAATAGGCCAAACCACTGAAGCGAATTTTAAAATTGGGTTTTTTATTGACCTTTAATAGCTGATTTATATTGTGTACTATTCCAGGCTATAAGGTTGACCTACATAAAATTCAAATATTAATGTACGGCCCGAGTTTGGATACACATAACTTTAGAATTTTCTTGAGTTTTCTTGGGTTCTTCTTCTTCTTTCTCAACAGGCCAAAATACTGACGCCCTTTTTTTCTCAAAATAAATTTATGTGTTTTAATAATAAAGGATTTTGACTTGGACTTTGAATATAACTACATATTTATTAATGGCGTTTCGTGCCTCCAATCAAACGAGGTCGCTGTAAAGGAAATTCATATAGTCTTAGCAATATGCTTTGTTAAATATCATACATATGCCAAAATGTATTGACAGCGACATCTTGCATCGTCTAAGGCCGACAGAGGAATGTGACTTTCCCCCACAGCGTGACTAACTTCCCCCCTCCCACCGGTGGCCTTTTTAATGCCCACCGCCTTTACACGCGCCTCGTCTGCTACCATTTTATTCTTAAAAGTCGAATTTTACTACTTCCCCACCATACTAAAATAGACCATATTCCTAAACTTCAGGGTTGAAAACAGCCCGATGAACCAACAGGAGTTAGATCAGTATCTAATGGAATATCAAATCAACAGAACTGTGCGTTCTTTGAAGAAATTTGTTCGTACAATTGCGTGTAAACTTTTGGATTTGGACTGTATTTGGCTAAGTTTAAAGGAGATATTAGCATGCCGGTTTATAGTAGAGATAGGCCCAACTCGCCAGCACGGATTGGAGGTGCAATAATTTAAGCAAAGGGTGGAACGCGACAGAGAGTTCTTTTTGGAGTTTGTGCGAGTGAGACGTGCGTAGAGGTCGGATGGGTGCGGGTTAAACGCGCTACAGGCGCGGACTTGGTTCTAAATAGTTCGGGGCAGCATTAAATGTCTATTTCGTATATTTTTATTTGATTTTATTGATAGTAACTTGTTGGTAGTTACTGAATTCAAAAATTATAACCTAACTCAACCATATTGTGTTAGTAACTTACAATTGGTGGTAGACTCGATACTGAGCCGTCTAGGTAGGTACCACCGCAGTGCCAGATATCATCCCGTGAAACAGGAGTGTTATGCACGTTTGTGTTTCGGGAAGAGGGCACTGTAGCTAGTGAAATTACCGGGTATAAGAGACCTGACATCTGTTGTCTCGGGTGACGGGCGCAGTGCGGCATTGATGGAGGATAATAACTGTCTATCAGTTGTTGGTCTCCTTTAATGCCGCTGTCATAGTCTGCCGTATCACTTACCATCAGGTGAGCGTCCAGACCGTCCTGTACACTTATAACATAAAAAAAACTATTAAGTTCATCATCCGATCATTAAGCATCCCCACCGAGTTGCACGAGGCTACCCGTAAAGGGTGTACCTTAGTCATCCACGCAGGCTAGTAGGAATGGGCCGTCTTCAAGCACAACCCTTGAATCTCTTTGGCATGCAAAGAGATTCACGCGCAGGTTTCTTCACGATGTTTTAACCGTAAAAGCGTCGGATAACATACATAATTTAATTTCGAAAATTCAAAAAGACATATGTGGCGAGATAACCCGCGCCCACCTGATTGGAAGACACCAGTACACACCAATGAGCCACTAACGCTTTTAAAGCTCTCAATCAAATTGTAACTCTGGAATTTCATCTACTCGTAAGGTCTCTTCTTTTCTTTTGTTACCGTTCGCGATAAGATTCGGAACGAAGATATCCGTGAAAACTAGATCAACCGACATAGCCTACAAGAGTAGCAAGTTAAAGAAGAAGGAAAGAAGAAAGAAAGCATTTATTTAATCTAAACATCGCATATACAAGTAAATAATGTGAGCGTGAAGTTGAAGTGGCTGAGGGTAGGTATGTGCCTGCCCCATTAGTGCGTAGAACCAATGGCCAATGGGGCGAAAAGGACTCGAGTGAGTAGACGTAATAGGAAAAGAAGCGTGGGTTGACCCCATAGCAGATGCACTGATGGCCTGGTTAAGGTGGCGGGTGGTAGCTAGGGATCGTCCGTGTGGATATCAGGGAGGCCTTTGTTCAGCAGTGGATATTTTAAGGTACAATAATGATGATGAAGTACCCACTCTTAAACCATTAAATTAGTAATTTATCTACACACAAAATATATTGAGGGGGTTTTTACCAATTATAATGATGTCGGGTTGATTGTTGGAAGAGCCAGCATTTCTAGTTTAATGATTCAGGATGCAGTACATACAGTTGAGGTTGTGTGTTCAGATTGGAGGCTGGAAATAAAACATATATTTGTTATTAAAATAACAGTCAAGGTTTTATCGCCAAAGAAAAATGACAAAGGGAAATTATTTCCTAGCAGGCAGTTTTGAGAATATAACATTTTCTTTAAATTTAATTGTTACCTTATTTTGATTAAAAAATAATGTAATTTTAGTTTAAAAAGTTATTTCCAAAATCCCGTCACTACAAACCTTAATGGTTTTTGTATGGGATTTGATAAAAAAATATTGTAACAATTTTTCATATGGTTATTAAAATTTAATAAAAAAATGTTTTTATATTTATTATTCAACATCCAATAACTTGTTGGACTAATTTTATCTTTATTTCAGGTTAAAGAGTGAAACAAGCAGATAATACGGTTTAGGCACTGTGGCTAAGCTGCACGTCACAAGGCGACAGTTGCCGTTTCTGCTTCCTTGATTGAAAATTTTTGCATTTATATGCTATTGGAGTTCCAGTTCTATATAGCTTTTCGCTATTCGCGTTACCGGCACGTAGTGGGTCGTTTTTTTCTCACATTATTCTATATTATCTAGCACCCTACCACAACGCCCATAAACTAGGTTTAAATCCCACTCCGAGACACCCTCAGGCTCGTTGTATACACTTTTTAAGGTTCAGAGCTATCTACACTCATATATGGAGCTTTGCAGGCTATCAGCAAACCAAGAGCGAAAAGTGTATCCCATTTGACGATACATTTGGTGTAATGGTTGACATGTTGGCTACTACACCAAGGGTCCGGGTGCAATCCCTGGGCAGTACAAACATTAATTGTGTGAATGGCCTTGCCTATACATCCAGACGTATTGGCCTGGGTGTTTCTATGTTTAATATGTATTTATTTACAAAAAGTATAAGAGTATAATTATCCGTTGCTTGACGCTTAACTTTGTCAGTAAATGTCAGTGGACAACGTATTTATTCATCCAGAAAATGTAATCGAGTGCGTGTTGGTGCCTGGTCAGTGCCTCGTAAGTTGTTTAGCAAAATGCACCATGAGTCACTAAAGTTTTCGTGGGTCACGACAGTATGTACTAGGAACCCATGAATCACCAAGAGCACCCTCTTGTAGTTAAGATGATGTCAGACGCTAGAGCCTGAGTGAGCCAACTTTAAGAAGAAGTAAGAAAGTAACACAGGTTGACTGAAGTCGTATATGCTGTATACTAGGAGCCAATAAGATAACAAGCTTTACTTACCTCTAGTTAAGTGCACGTCGGTCGATGGAGCTTCGTTTGTTGTTCGGGAAGATACACCAAAGGCCGGCAGGTTTGGCTTGAATCCCAACAGGAAATGAGCTTAAATCCCCATCCCATCTCATCTGCTGATGTATCTGCAATGTCATATTTACACTTTCAATAGCTAAAGATAACAGATATTTAGGAAATTATTTGCGCCTCCTAACCAGTACACCATATACTTAATTACTTCGTACATGGGACACACAGTGTAATGATAAAGTTACTAGAACTTTTTTATGTTATTAGTGAACGGGACGGTCAGATCGCTCACCTGGTGGTAAGTGATGCCTGAACATGACAAAAGCAGTGTTAAAGGAAATTAATTACTGTAAGTAGTCAATCTTTTCCGTCAACACTTCTCTGCGCCTGTCACCCGAGACGACAGATAATAGGTCGTTTTAATCCGGTATTTTTGCTAGCTACAGTGTCCTTATCCCGAAACATAGAAGTGCAACACACTCCTATTTCACGGGACGATATCTGTCACTACAGTGGATCCTACCTAGACTATAGTTTTACTAATGCAAACCTTACTTCCTAAGTCCGGCCCGGGGCGCCATCAACACCCCAAATAGGCCGACGCGATGCGAACGCTAAAAACGTACCCCTTTACCCCTCACCCCGATTTTTAAGCCTACTCCCACCCCCTAACTCCCGGGTTAGCCAGAGGTACATTTATGCACAATAAATTTTGACCGCCGCATCCAAACCGTAACGTCCTTACTCCATTTCCAAACATCGACTGAAAATAGTTTCTAAATTATTGGCAGTAGGTCATAATTTCCTTTAGCCCACAATTCGGACACTATGTAAAAGAAGCGGGTATGAGTGCAGAATTGTGAAGTTTTGCCGTCCAACAAATCGCCTTATCCGTATCACCGTAGGTTACTTTTCGTTTGGATGGCAATGTTATAAAGAAGGTGACACTTGCGGGCTGGGACAAAGCTCAGTAAATAGGTATTGTGTATTTCTGATTTGTCTTAGTCATAGTGCGCGCAATAAAATGTATTGTATGCTATGACATGCGGCTTTGTCTGAGAGGTTATAACCGCAGGATATGGCTAATCTTAAAGGCTTTGTTATAAGCTGTAGGTGAACAAAAACGCCCTGGTGGTAACCATTTGTTTATGCGAGTGATACGGATGGCGGTGACTTTACAGTGAAAAATGTTATGTTGTTTTGCCTTATGTACATTTCCAGGTAGAGAGATGTTTGTTTTGGTAGTTTGATGTTATCTATTTTAATTCAGACATTTTCCATTAAAGTCCGATTTACTACAGCTGGATCAGACGGCAAAGCTAATGGACATAATTTGACACTTGGTTAACCTTCTAAAAGTATAAATTATCTTACGTTAGACGGCAATCGATTTATACACACAGCAACTTCACTGTTGGGCCCTTATATATTCGTTCATAACATTCGTTGTTAAGTTCCTATAGTTAAAGTAAATCTGGGCTAGATGGCGCTGCGTGTAAGTCTGGAGATATGACGTCCCATTGGCAGATCCAGGCCTTGCCCCGTAGCCATTCTGTATGGAAAGACCAAATTTTGGCTATGGTACGTCTAGTCTTGAGCATCGGTGGCTCATTGGTGTGGACTGTTGCCTTCCGACCGGAATGGCGCAGGTTCAAATCCCGGCACGTACTAATGTACTACACGTGTTTTCGAATTTTCGATATTATTTGCACGTAATCCGCTCTTACGGTGAAGAAAAACATCGTAAGGAAACCTGCGCACGCCTGCGAAGAGATTCAAAGGTTGTGCGTGATGTCGGTCAATCCGCACAGGGCTCGCGTGAACGACTAAGGCCTATACACCCTATACGGGTAGGCTCGTGCACCTCGGTGGGGCGTTTAATGAGCTGATGATGACGTTTAGTCTTAAAGTTGGTCGTCTAGATAGGTACGTTACCTTCTACGCGGGCCAAATATGGATCCTAACAATAATCATCGTAAGTTTGATTAAGGAGCATTTAAAGCACCAAGGAATTAAAGAGACTTTTGAATCACGAAGATACCCGAGATGATATTTTTCGGTCATTGATCAGATGAACGACCATTGATTATTGCTTGATTTTTTAAAATTTTCCAATTTTTTTCTCCCTGCCCCTCTGGGACCGATAAGCGTGAGCTTTATTTTTATTTTACATTGGCAAAGTAAATATAATTACTTTCATTGATTTTAAAGTATACAATTAAACAAAGCAAAGTAATAATAGATAAAAATACTAACTTAAATGATGAAAGCATTGCAACATAGCTTGAATACAGTGTGATGCGTGAATCAAAATGGGAGATACGCCACAAAGGACAAAACGTCCATCAGAACGAAATGATATGGCGCTGAGCGCGTTTGGCTAGATTAGGTGATAATAGATCCTTTGCTGGCATTAGGTCTCCTGGATTAACGGTAGACATACATTAGTTTCATTAGAGCGTCGGTGGCTCAGTGGTGTGGACTGTCGCCTTCCTACCGGGAGGGCTGAGGTTCAAATCCCGACACGTACCAATGTATTTTCGAATTTTCGAAAATATAAGTACGTTATCTGACGCTCTTACAGAGAAGAAAAACATCGTGAGGAAACCTTCATGCACGCCTGCGAAGAGATTCGAAGGTTGTGTGTGAAGTCGTCCAATCCGCACTGGGCCCGCGTGGACGACTAAGGCCTAATCACCTATACGGGTAGGCTCGTGCCCTCGGTGGGGACGTTTAATGAACTGATGATGATGATACATTAGTTTATTACAGTTCGAACGGGTGTTGATCTATAACTTAAGATTGGTTTTTCATAGAAAAAACAATTTCAACTCAATGATACTATTGTTATTATAAATGTATTTATATTTATTTATTTAAGTAGGTAAATAAGCAAAGAGACAACCTGATAGTAAGTGGGAACTGTCACTATAAATTATTTATTAATTGGTCCATCACACCCTTGATAACCATAACAATGCCTGGAGTTACTCAACTAATAGGTAATGGAGCGAGCTATGCTTGGAGTCTCTCTTAGGGATAAGATCAGAAATGATTTAATCCGTAAGAGAACTAAAGTTACCGACATAGCGCGCCGGATCAGCAAGTTGAAGTGGCAGTGGCTGGTCACGTATGTCGCAGAACCGATGGCCGTTGGAGCAGACAAGTTCTGGAGTGAGACCGCGTCTCGGCAAGCGTAGCGTAGGACGCCCTCCGGCCCGATGGACCGACGACTTGCGAAAGGTCTCTTTTGGAAGCTGGATGAGAAAAGCGGAGGACCGGGATGTCTGGCGCAAAATGGAGGAGACCTATGTCCATCAGTGGACTGCGATAGATTGAAGAGAGAGAGAGAGGTACCTACTCAGAATATAGTTTGCCTAATGTAAGAAAGTTATTTGAAAGTATACAGAATGCAAAATTCATAAATTATGATTACAATCATCCTTCGATAATGAGACAAAACATTGTCCATGGACAATATCTGATAAATATGAAATTTTATTCTTACAAAATAATGTTCTATTTTGCAAATATTTAAACACATTTAAACATCATCTACGATATAGGTATGTATGCACTCCCTTCCGGCAGACCGACATTTCCTTCGCGTGGACACGACAGAAAAAAAAGCAAAAGGCCATTAGTATCGGAAGCCCCCTCATCAAGATAAATAGAAACGTCACGATGATGGATGAAGCCTCCTGCGCGGGTCTAGCGTCATCATTTAGCCGTATATCCCATGAACACGCCGCCTTACTCAGTACAAAATAAGGTTGAATATTGTGAACTTTTTTCTGAACATTTTGTAAAATATATTCTCTTCCTGCAAGGCTGCGTTGGTTATCTGAAGTAAATAAGTGTTTATGTACGGGCACATTGTTTGGGTAGACAAAGGGGGCTTGTTTGCACTGGGTAATGGCGCAGATATAAGTATGAGTTAGTGAGTAGAAAGACACAAAGGCTTGGTATTAAATGAATGGCCATTTAGCAGGATCTGCGAGGCATTGGGCGTCTTCCTAAGTAATGGGAGTTCGAAGATTTATCGTTGACATGAAAAATATGGAGATTTCAAGGGAAAGGGGAAATTGCTTTAGGTTTTGTTAGAAAGAGTATTGTATAATTATTTTGTGTGGCAAAGGAAACTTTCTTTTTAAGCCATGATGGTCGGTCACGAGTGATTAATAAATTCGTTGACAACCATCAATCTGCCTTCGGCCGATGTGGTATAGGCCTGGACTTTACAGTGGGATATTAAAGGATGATTGAAGATTAAGTATTACAGTCAAACCTGATAGCGAGAGTTCAAGGGAGCACAATCTCATTTTCGTTATAGAGGTTTCTTCACTAATCCGAGTTTCTCGCTAATGCAGGTACATGGGTAGCGTTTCTCTCTTATAGGGGTACGCGCAATAACAAGTCAGCAAGTACGAATGTAGTAGTAAATATTTATTATGAATAAAATTATGTGCATGATATATATAATATTTCCTGTCCTTCAGAGCACGTCAGACTTTATAGAGTCTTTTGATTTTATAATTTATAATAGGTGGATTCTGGTAATTAAACTCCTCTGAATTCATTTCGCGATTTTCCGGATTCAACGCATTCCTATTTTAAGTTTTCACTTATGACAGTACTTTAATTTTCCGTTTTGACATAATGCAGAACAGAATTCCTTCGCAATTGAAAACTATAAATTGAGTAATCTGACAAACAGGACGGTACACAGGCACACGTGTCCATTTGAAGAATGCGATAAATAACAACAATAAAGTTATTTATTTCCACGAAATAGAATAGGAACAATATTGATGAGAACAAAAACATGGTAGGAAGTTCCACGAAAGTTAATATTGAGTCATAAAATAGCACATGTTAAATTTGTAAAAAAGTCGAGTGTCGCTTATAGAGGTATAGATAAGTAGCAGTCTCACTTACGGAGGTCTATGAGGGAAAAACGACTCTCTCTTACAGAGGTTTCTGTTTCTCGCTAATAGAGGTTTGGGAGCTAAATGAGCGGGTCCTGGCCATTACTCTCACTTATAGAGTTTTCTCATTATCCGTTTTCTTATCCAGGTTTGACTGTTATATAGAGTTCGAGTGGTCTTTCAATTTTATTATAGAAAATATACAATTTTTCATTGCTGTTATCTTACTTCTGTATAGAGAGGAATTCTTAGTCGGACAAGTTTATAAATATTTTCTTCTCCCACTACAACTGATGATTAAATCTGAAAAAAAAGGTAAAGTCACGTTTAAAAAAATCAGTTTAATTATTTATTATTATAAAGCGACAGTTGAAGGCAATGGGGACCATAGTAAAGTTTTTGTTTTTATTGAACGCAACAGCATACGGTTTACCCAATGTTAACATTTCCAAAATCAGAGGTCGAAATGCGTTGCCGGCTTAGAGTATCAGTAGTAGTAATATATACTCTAAGGTTGCCGGCCCTTTAAATAAGAATAAACATCATCATCAACAGGCCAAACCACTGAAGCGCTTTTTTTTTCAAAGCATCAAAACTCATATTTTTAGTTTAGTATTTAAATCGTTTTTTATTATATTTTTGTTATTTCTTGACGTTCATAAGTGCTTTTTGTAAGCCTAATTTGAAATAAATGTTTTTGACTTTGACTTTGAATACGCTCTCTTTTTGTAGAAGAAGGGCCTATTTTCTTTTACGCTAGTAATAATAACTTAATTGAAGTGTAATGTCTACGTATTACCATTAATCCTAAATATTGTATAACCGCTAAAACAAGAGATAGACTCATAAACAAAACGAGTTACTAATGAGTGTTGATTATTCAAGCTGGAGTTTCTCATTAAAAATCTTTTGTGAGACCCTCATCAAAAAAGGCGAGTACGCGTGCGTTTTTAAAATGGAGATACATAACGGGGTGAAAATTAAAAAATCTCCCTCGCAATTAATTCAGGGGATCCAGCCTCTTTGGATGAGATTGCAGGATGGTTATAAAAATATATGTTGATTTCGAAAAATTGACAAAATATTAAAAAAAAATAGATATATTTTTAGGTATGTTTTTTGGGCAAAGCTTGAATATCAATCGTACCCACGTTAATTTCTATATATTATTTCAGATATGAATATAGTTTTTTAAGGAGAAAAAATTGTTCATCAATATTTGATGTCAATATTTTTTCAAGAATTCGATGCCTATATAAATTTGACGCGTAAACTATGATTTACATAATAAAATTAAGAATTTAGCCGCCCGCTTATTTCTTGTATTCATAATATATTCTTAATAATCCCACGAACTTTATTATCATAGCCTCCCAGACAGTTGAATATGTATAATATATATAGAACTTCGAGAAAGTTCAATAATTTGGCTTTCAAAATTGACCATACAGAAAATTGTGCATTCTCAATTAATGAAGTCATCGGAAGAGCTTGCGGAGATGCTGAACAGCCTTAATGAATCTTTCCGACGAGTTGGGCTTGGCATGAATTTGGACAAGACGAAAGTCATGTTCAACAGTCGTATCATGCCACAACCGATATGCGTCGATGGCGTCCGTCTCGAGGTTGTGCAGGAGTATATCTACCTGGGCCAAACCATCCAACTTGGCCGGCATAACTTCGAGAGGTAGTGGGCTGGGCGGCATTCGGTAAGCTACGTCATGTCCTAACGTCAACTATTCCGCAATGCTTAAAGACGAAAGTCTTTGAGCAATGCGTCCTACCCGTACTAACATACGCAGCTGAGACATGGACACTGACTGCGGGATTGGTTCACAAGTTCAAAGTCACTCAACGCGCAATGGAGCGAGCTATGCTTGGAGTCTCTCTTAGGGATAAGATTAGAAATGATTTAATTCGTAAGAGAACTAAAGTTACCGACGTAGCCCGCCGGATCAGCAAGTTGAAGTGGCAGTGGGCTGGTCACGTATGTCGCAGAACCGATGGCCGTTGGAGCAGACGAGTTCTGGAGTGGAGACCGCGTCTTGGCAAGCGTAGCGTAGGACGCCCTCCGGCCCGATGGACCGACGACTTACGAAAGGTCGCTGGTGGAAGCTGGATGAGAAAGGCGGAGGACCGGGATGTCTGGCGCAAAATGGGGGAGACCCATGTCCAGCAGTGGACTGCAATAGGTTGAAGAGAGAATTAATGAACGTTACGATGGCGGGATTATGGCATGATTGTCGAATTTAAATGTAATAAATATTTAGTACTATAATAATGTGATAATGTCATAGAAAAATTCTACTGTCATAGCATTAACGAACTAATAAGTATTTTGTAAATAGGTACACATTTAAAAGAACCGACTATTAAATAGTTGAATAGGTTGAAGAAAAAAAATTTTTGGGGATTTTAAAAAACGCGCACGTATACTCAAGAAGGCCGAGAAATACGCGCTTGCAGAAATAAAAGCAAACCACGCTATCTGTAAAGGCTCAGACTGCGTCTGTTTAGATTTAGCATTAGATTTAATAATTTTGTCTTCACTTATTTGGAGCTGAGAGATACATTTATATGCAAATATATAATAGTATTAATGTTTGACCAGTTTAAATCTAATCCCTTACAGAGAAGGAAAGCTTATTTTCAAAAACTGTATTATATTATAATTACACAAAGTCCAGCAATGCAAATGATGGCTTTTAAAGTAGGACATTGATGAAAAATAATTAGTTGCGATCAAACTTTGTTTTATTACAAATATTATATACATGTACACGAATATACAATGTGGTATGCAGAAAATTAACATTAAGAATGCTACTACTCACACAGTAAAACGACTCGTGGAGTCGTGGCTCTTTGAACCTTGACTACGACTCCACTGAAGCCTGCTCCTTTAACTTCACCTAACCAACACACATACAGATACACACACATTCAGTCACATACACATATACGCACTCATTACTTGCTCGTATAATATAACGTTATATACAAAGCACGAAATTTTGTATTGTATATAAACTTTTTTCTTTTATGTTATTTTGTTTCAATGTATGTCAACCGTGTGTCCATAAGTACAACTTGAATCTAGTAAAAGTACCTCGGCCGCCGCGATTCAAGCTGTGCTTAGTGCTGTGGTCATTAGAATAAGTTAATTTAATGTACAAACTTTCTTCTGGAAATAAAACATTTTTTATATTATTTTTTTTATTATTATTATTATTATATTAATGATATTTGTTTTATTTCAGTACTTCAATTCTTCCTGGATTAGGTGTTTCACGATATACATTCCGCGTTTGTAACGGTTCTTGTTCCAGTCTAGTTTATCTTCTTACAAACCACACGCCCTCTGGGTATCAGTTAACAATTCCTGCATTCTCTCATTATTTATTTTTCATTTTAATTTCGAATTCTTGATGATTGATGGATATGCATGTATGTATATGACTTAATGTAAACTGTTGTAAGACATATTGTTGTTAACCTAGTAACCTGATGGATACATGCATGTATGTATATGATTTTAATGTATACTGTTATAAGACATATTATTGTAAACCTAGTAGCTTATAGATACATGTTGTCAGACTTTTATTTACCTGAAGAAATTGTTTATTTGAGGATATTTGCTCAATGTTGTATGTACTGCATTTGTGAAAGAGCGGAATCCCTGGTACTGGCAATTTCTGCTTAAAGGGGATTCGACATATTATATTGTAACATTATTCAGGAATAATAAACAATTTTTTTTATTTGATTTTTGATTTAAAATTCTTGTGTTGTTTTTCAAACTGCATACTGTAATAGGATAACTAAAATAAGTTATGGCATTATTGTAAAAATATTCTGTTTGGAGTTAGCCTGAAAGAGATAGCTCAAAGCATTATCACTGAAATTACAATTAGAATTTTATTCTTTTTATTTTTCTTATGTGGGCAAAAAACGTACCCATCATATCGAAGCAGCCGTCTGTCTCTATGTTCTTCAAGGATACGATCAAATTATTTACATACTTAGCATTTCTCATGTTTTTTTTTCTTTTTTTTATTTATTTTACATGTAATCTTACGACTAACATTACAGGTTTCCCCAATGCGATAGCGTAGACAATTATAATATTACACAAAATCATTTCAACAGTAAATAACAATATAACCTAAGAAAAAGAAATCAAGAATAGCATAAAACAAATGATGTGACCTTGGTGAATTCAGTCAAAGAGCAACTAAACAAATCAATAGCTTTGGCTACTTCATTAAGCGTACGCAACGTTCTAGTTAGTGGTGCCTCTTTCAATATATTAGTCCGGGCTTGCGGAACAGCAAATAACGGAGGAAGCCGACGTCGCCAGACGTACCGGTCTGGTACACACAGCGTCATCGTCTGTAGCACAGCCTGGTTATAATATAAAAATCGCTACTCGTATGTATAGTACCTACAGATATGAAAAACATATGAAATCGAGGGAAGTGATTTAACTGGAGACGCATGCTGTGAAAATATTTCGAATAGGTTATATTTTATTCATATAGTGTCTTCATCGTTCATCTTCTACTTATTAGATATTGTTATATACGTTATCCACTCAAACGTAGGTCGCGCGTAGACAATAGATTCATATATTATGTGTTGTGAGTTTCCACCCGTGCTATGCTAAATTAACCCATTGAATGCCAGGAAACCAGAATCAAAGTAAATAAGTGACACCTTAAGATGACATTGGCGTCAAACTATTCGGATTTAATATTTTTTTATGTTTGCTAAACCGTCTGTGCCTATACCTCCAATTGATTTTTCCAGAACATAACATAACTAAACAACGCGAAATCAGGGCGCGGTTTGACCCTTAATAGCCCCAAGTGACTACCGCTTTTTGCCCAACCCCCGCACGCACATGCGTATTGTAGCCCCCTACCCCTAAGCGCGCTTCCATTTTGTTTTTGTGAAACCTTTTTTGCTAACCTAGCTTAATAGCGATAGGATCAGGTAATGAGTTGGGACTTAAATGTAATTAGCCTTAGTCTGGGATCATGGTAATGGCATTAGTGGGCAGGAAATTTAAAATGATGTTAGTTGAAGTTTAGTTAGTGATTACATTATAAGTAAATATGATAATCTGGGTTAAATATTTATTGTCGATGGTATTTTGATGAAATTGATATGAAAAGATGTGTGTGTGGAGGTTGAGCTTTACATTAGGGAATCACTACTTGTTAATCGTGTGATAAATAACGCGTATTCTTTTAGAAATTTTCCTATTTTGCCAAGCTCATGTCTCTCTTCGGGATAAGATCAGAAATGATTTTATTCGTTACTTAAGTTTTCGACATAGCCCGCTGAATCAGCAAGTTGAAGTCTCAGTAGGCTGGTCACAGAACCGATGGCTGTTGGAGCAGACAAGTTCTGCAGTGGAGACCGCGTCTTAGCAAGCGTAGTGTAGGACGCCCTCTGACCTGATCGACCGATGACTCGTGAAAGGTGGAGGCTGGATTAAAAAAACTGATGAGATCTAGCAGTGGACTGCGATAGATTGAAGAACGGTGCCAAAAGTTTGTTTAGAATTTTGTCATCTTTAAGGTTCCAAAGTAGAATTGTAAATGCTCTGATATCTCATGAATTATCACATTTTACAGCACCAACGTAAGTTTGTATATGTTAAACTAGCTTTTGCCCGCGGCTTCGCTCGCATTAAATTCGGATAACACGGTACTTTCATTTATCACTATACATAGGATTTCCCCTCCCTCCAACTTTAAAGGTTTCGGGGTCAATTTCAGATTTTTTTTTAGCAAAAAATATGTTATAGTGATCTAACCTCAAAAGATAGACATATGTTGTCGCGGACTTTTTTGTAGACCTTTAAAAGGAGAACAATACTCTGATACATGACTTTTGTGAAACTTTAACCGTTTACTCAGCGTACGCAGCGGAAGCTCCAAGTATGAAAAAATACCCCCCCGATTTTGAAACATTCTTCATTGCTGCTCCGCTTCTATTACTCGTAGCGTGATGATATATAAGAAGAATATATAAGATTTTTCAAATCGAACCAGTAGTTCCTGAGATTAGCGCGTTCAAACAAACAAACAAACTCTTCAGCTTTATATATTAGTATAGATAAAACAACATACTATATATTATAGTTGAAATTCGCAACAATCTAAATAATATATACGAGAATGAGAGCTGCAGCCATGTTTTCAATTTAAAAAAAAAACCAACCGCAACGCAAGTCCCGTAAACTGTCCCAACAGGCTGCGTATACTAAAGCTCAATTATTCACTTTGACGTTGTCGTAGATAATCATCTGTCATACAAAGCTGAACGGACCGGTGACTAGTGTAAGCAGACCCTGGCAAACCCGTGGACATCGTCGTCAACCCTCAAAATATTCAAACGCCGCGCACGGGTGGAGGTCAATTTATATTGGTGTTTTCAATTGGAAAAGGGAAGTTTCACGACAGATTTTGAGCTGGGTTCGGATATATAAGATTGTTTGACATTTTTTTGGTGTTGCCAGATAAACAAGGCTTATTGTCGACAGACAGATGTTTCCCAACGGTATTAAGGTCGTATATGCTTATGTTAGGATCCTGGAAAAGGGGGTTACGTCACAAATGGATTTTGAATTTATAGAAGGACAGTTTTTATTATTTATGAATATTACAAACGATTCTCGTCCTTTAAAGGGAGGTTGGAATAATATAAATAAATATCCACCGACATTCACACGCAACGTCGGTGGCTCAATGGTGTGGACTGTTGCTCTCCTACTGGATAGCAGAAGTTCAATCCCGCCACGTACCAATGTGCTTTCGAATTTTCGAAAATAAATGTACGTTATCCGGCGCTTTTACGGTGAAGGAAACATCGTGAAGAAACCTGCGCACGCCTGCAAAGAAATTCAAAGGTTGTGCGTGAAGTCGTCCGACTAAGGCCTAATTACCCTATACGGGTAGGGTAGTGGCCCTCGGTGGGGCCTTTTTATGACCTGATGATGATGATGATTCACACAGCGCTATCTAGCTCAATTTATATAAGGAGCTTGTACTATGCGTAATAAACAACAGATAAACTGACATATACTCTTTTTCACATACTAAGTATACACTGAAACATCCACACGAATGCAAAAATATATGTCCATGCACACAAATGTTTGTACTGCACGGGGATCGAATCGGGAACCCTTGAAGTAGCCGACGTCTCAACAATTAAACCTCAAGACTTGCGAACCGAAACTACACAGAATAAGCAGATGCAAATCGCTAAGCTCGTATTGGCTACGAAAATAGAACCAAAGTCCGCAAGTGCTGTTGACAGAAGGTGGGCGGAATCGAATTATGCGAATAAGCAAAAGTGGGGCCTGAAAGGACCGCTGAAGACTTAATATTCAAGAGGTGATACCTAACGGGCTTGGTTGGCGTGGTTTGGACTATCTCGGGTGTTTTGAATACGAAGTGACTACGAAATTGTAAATTGTTTTATTTCCGGTAGCGTTATTTTTTTTATGCGAACAAGTAAATATGATCTTTATAATTATCTTTATTGTTGCATTAATCTTAAAATATTTGTAACTTTTTATATTGGTGTTATATTTTGGAAAAAATAAGCCATTACTGAGTTTCTTGTCAGTTCAAGGTGTTTTGGTAGCTTTATAGACATTCTTAAAGTGCTTTCCTCGGGAATGATTTTTTTAATGCAGTTTTAATAATAACAAAATGCTAGATGTAAGAAACTTGCCAAAATTTAAATGAGACGTCCGTTGAAAACAAAAGTCCATTTGAATGGGCTTTCCATTTGGATCATCGATATGTAAGCATCCATAATAGAGTGCAATCAAGTTAATAGACTTGAACGTTTGCACACAAACAGCGCCCTTCCCTTCCAAGGGATGAGCCGGTCCCATGTCGTCGCGAGTCAACAAATAATCCATTACCTTATTGAACCAGGTGTTCGATTATAGGACTCCATTGTCTTGTTGTTTTTTTAAGAACCGGTAAATTCTGCTGTCTAACTGAATTTGAATGAGTTTAGAAACACTTATTTAATAAAAGTAATGCATTTTTTACCTACAGTGTTTTTGTGAATCAAAGGGCAAGTTGAGCTGATGCTCACGCTTACAAAATTATAATGGTCTTTAACAAGTAAGATGATTAAGTTTAACTAACTGAGAAGTCACTGTCGAGTCCCAAACATAGCTCTTAGATTGTTCACTGTTCACGTTACGTAAAGGCTAGAAGAAAACCTCAAAAGGTTATTTTCTTGACAATTTGGGGCTATTTTTTTATCAGTAAAATAAAAACAATAAAAATAAATAGCCCAAACGGCTAAGCTACTTCAGTGTTATTAAAATTTTCTACTATAAATCCGATTGAGTTTTTCGGGTGATTTTTGTCAACAGTTCAAATCATAGAAACTCTTTTATATATCCAGTATTAACATTACTGATACTCTTCTTTAGTCATCATTATCATCATCATGTTATATCCGATTGAGTTTTTCGGGTGATTTTTGTCAACAGTTCAAATCATAGAAACCCTTTTATATATCCAGTATTAACATTATTGATGCTCTTCTGTAGTACCTAGCTTAAACTTCAATTGTTTCCGTAACGATATTCATTACTGCTAATATTGTAAAAATAAATAGAAAAGTTACTTCGACCAATCTCCCGTTATTACTTTCGCCATAGCTATGCTGTAGGTACGACACGTTACATAATAATAATATTTTTTATTATGAATCTGCTACAATAAATCTCCTAAGAACTCATGCTACTATAACCTGTGCTGTCTATTTCATCACAAGCAATTAAAATAACATAGCAACAGCTAAAACGTGACATATTTCAAAGAACAAAACGAGCTAGTCCCTAACAATATATATTTTTCAAACAATTCCCGCTTTATTCTTTCACGGGAGTGAAAAAAATAATTTAAATTTTTGTAACAAAAAGATAAAACTCGTGTGTGCCTAACACGTAGACCTTTTACATAATCCGGAAAGGCCGAATTAAATTTTAGCACGTAGGTGGAAAAAGGAACCTCCCCAAACAACCCTTGCGCTATAAAAAATGGAATATTTCTTTTTGATTACAACAATATATATTGTGCCTTCGGATTCGAATCAGGTCACGGGATATGGCGGAGGCGGAAAAATACTAGTCAAGGTCTTTAGTCAGTTAAGTTGTTACTTTCTATGTCTAGAAAACTTCACCTTTTATCGCTTACATCGGAAAGTTAATCTTCTCAAGTAATGTCTAATTTAGGATATGTTCGGACATTTGTTATCTACCGGAAACACACACATTGGACATTATTTCGAAGATTTTAAAAAAATATTACAAAACTGGTCTGTGTAACTTTTAATTAGTATACAGACACAGTTACCCATTGAAGTCACATCACTATTTAGTTTCCAACTACTTAATCAGTTTGGCATAATAAGTATATATATAAACGTGTAAAAAATTTTTTTTCTCCTAACATACCAAAGCACGGCCCTTCCCGCCCTGATTTGCCACCTTAGCCCACCGGCCAACCCTTTCGAGTGCGCCAAATTAGGCACAACCGCCCTTTGCGGCTCCAGGCAAAAATTCAATTACGAACTTTGCTCCATCCCAAGAGTACACCTAAAGGGCGAACGCTTTTTTGCCTCTAAATTTTTATGCGGCCCTTTACAAGGTCGTAAACGGGCCTGTTTTATGAATATTCCATTTACCGGAGCCTCCAGGGTCTTCCTAAACATATAACACGTGCAGGGCTGCCATCGTTATGTAAAACACGGGGAAACACATTTGAAATGGTTTCATTAGTATTAAATATAGTATAACTATTTGATGGAGGGGCTGGTTATCTGTCACTCAGGTATTCCTTGCACAGAGACCAGTCTCTCACATAGACTTTAAATTTTCGAATTTATATTTAGTTTTAAAATGGTTTTTGTACTTCCTGTTTATGTGAGAGAACAATAAATAAAGAAATTATCTTCCATAAAAAGCATTTGAACGCATATTTTGTATAAAGATGCTCATCATCATCATCATTGCCGTTTATATATCAACTGCTGAACGAAGGACCGATGACTTCCAAGCGGACTGATATCTAGCCGTTGACATCCATCGGCTCCATAACCAGGTCATCAGTTCTTCTGATTCGGCGTCGGGTTTCGTTTTTTCATGGTAGCCACTCGCGAACCTTAAAGTCTCATTTACTATGTTTTTCTTTATTATTATTTATTTGTAATTAATTATCATCTATATTTTAAATACTGCATCAAGCCCATCAAAAATTTCGATTCAATATTTTTTAATGTTTGAAATAGAAGCCACAGTTAACACAATATTGATATGTGAAGCTAGTCAGTCCCTAGTGACGAAAAATCCTTAAAAAAATCATTTAAACCTTACAGTATCGGGATTCTTATTTATGATTTGGGGCTAGATTGCGCTGTGTAAATGTCGTTATTTTATTTTTATTTTTTATGAGTTGGCAACCCTCACTCGCAGCCTATTTACATAGAAAGATTAGAAACGGGCACATTTCCAGCCGGCGTGATGAATGGGGTTTTCCTTTGTAATTAAAAAACTCTTCTCACAAAGGGTCCGAGGCAATTACCTAAGCTGCGGTGGACCCGCATCAGCACACACATACACACTGATTTCGGATATATATTTATTATATATTTATTCACAAGCGTATCATAGCATAACATACCCTTCGGTCTGATGGACCGACCTTTTGGTCGCTGGTGAAGGCTGGATGAGGAAAGGACCGGGATATCTTGCGCGACTTACGTCTAGCAGTGGACTGTAACCGGTTGAAGAGAGAGAAGAATTTTTCAAATCTAAGCGAGGGATAAAGATCTAGATAGATAAGATATAACACGGCTGTTTAGATGATTTTCTATCCAATTGCGACTACATAAATACATATATTAAAAACCTTAATATCATTGTTCAATACCCACACATTGAAGGCCATACGTGTACCATGAAATACAATTTTTTAAGTTAGTGTTTAATGTATGGGGAACACCACAGACATCCGAATATACAATTAGACTGGACAAGCCGCCAAGTTTATAGGCAGTCCCAGTGTCGCAATTTCTTTTCGGTTCTTACCTGTGAAAAGTTATTACATTTCTTGGTAAATTTACTGATTCATTGCGATGATGGCATGTTACAATTGCACAGGATGGCATTTTGGGAAAAAACGGTAATTTCTTCTAATATTCGTGCGTCTTGACTCGTCTCACAGAGCGTAAACTGGCAGCCAGTGTATGCTCGTTGAGCTTACATTTGTCGCACTTAAAAACGCGGCTTGCCCCATCTCCTGTATTGGGAAATCTGTGGGGAACACCAAACCATACAGTAGCTAGTGATGTTTGGGAGAGTGTTTGAATTGACAGGGTTTACGTTCATGTATGTTTTAATTCAGAAAGATAAGTATTTTTGGTATTTGTCAACAAATATGAACGTCTGTTCAAATTTAAATTAATTCCGCAGTAAAAAATCTTTCATTTTAAAAGTATTCCACGAAACGTTATGAAAGAGAGTACCTACGCACACATTAAACGACTTCATCACGCACCACCGGCTGCGTCACGAGCCCCACTGCAACACATTAATTCCGAGCGACACAAAATCCGGCTTATTTAGACTCTACTCCGCAAATCACCCAAAACTTCGGGCAAAAAGCTGGCCAATTTACATAATGACTATATATTATACACTCCCCGAATTTTAATGTAACCGTAACCATGGTAAATAACGCGCGATTACTCATTTACTTGGTGACAATGATATTCTGTATATATAAAGGTAGATACGCCATCCGTGCCTCAAAAACGAACCGCCGAAGAGAGTACAGTTTGTACTCTTTTGTTTAGGTAAATGTGTTCGAAATTCGAAATATGTGTATGTGTGTTGTCATTGCATTCGGAACACTTTTTTCGATTGTTTTGTGAGTATATCACGAATCTATACTTTTTTACATCATTGCTTGGTGATGTGAAGTTGGGGTCTAGCTCTGGAAAATGTATGCGCGCCAAAGTGAAGTTTTAATGAAAACCACGGTCTCAAGCCAAACGAAATGCGGCTCGTTATTAAAGTTGAGCCGTGCTTTGCTTTATAATTATTGTTACCTTAATTTTGTTGTTGACTTACGTGTTTCGTGTAGTCATGAAAATTGTGTATAGAATTGTCGTCAATTTTTCATAAGAAGAACGAATCACACAGATATAAAAAGTCAAAAGTGTGTATGTATATTTGTTTCTTCATCGCGTCTAAACGGCTGAAGTGATTTTAATAAAATGTTGTGTATACCAAGCTGACACCCTGGATAATTTATATGCTATGTTTTATTGTATCTTATACCGTGAGAAATACTGCGGGGCATAGATAGTAATACCTTAAACCTTAGTATTAGCCTTTTGAAACCTAACTTGAACCACTTGACCCATTTCAAAGACTTGGTGTCCGAATTAAGTAACTAATAGTTAGAGATGTTGTCCGTACAAAACTGTATTTACGGAGAAATTTTTATTTTCATTACATTTTGTAAAGGTTTTTTAATGAAGTTAAGATCGCAAAAAACACCTCTATATAGATACCAGATGGGCAAAGATAACGGCTTCGTCCGTTACGTCACGTCCTCCTACACAAGGGCCCAAATTAAGGTCCTTGAGCGGGGCCGTGATAAATGAACGAGGGACACAACTTTTTGTGACAAATTACTGAAGAGTACGCCTAAAAGGTACGGTATTTACGTTTTATGTTGAAATGTCGAGTGGAAGGGAAAACGATGTGTAATTCTCGATACGAATAGCATAATATTTATATTATTTGTAGTAAAATTGTACAATATGACATGTTATTTCTGTAGATAAGGTATTAAATAATCCACCTTAAGTGCTTTATAAAATAAGTAGGAGCCGAAAATATGATTGCTAGCGTTTGTTTGTTCGTCGTTCCAGTAAATACTGTAGGGCTGATTGATGCAACTTTTTTGCAGATGTTAGGTCTATTATAAGTACCCGGTATTTTTTGTTAATTGGGAACATCAATGAGATGTTATAGGTTGATTTTGAAAACATATTATAAATTATGACTTACTAAAAGACGAACATATATGGCGCAAATGAGCAGTAATTATCATAAGTAGTGAGTATTATATTTCATTATTGTATCAAAATTCATTATTGTGCTTTACTTTGGTATTTTTATTGTATTTTTTGTATTCTTTTTGACATTCATAAGTGCTTTTGTAAGCCTAATCTGATTAAATGAAATTTGAATATATATAATTTATATATATATATATATATATATATATATAATAAGATGATAAGATTAGTACTAAGATTATTGTAATAGTTAAAATCTTTGGCGTAAGCAATCTTTTGTAAATGTCCAATTTGTAAAACCTATGCCGTACTACAGAATCATATTACCTAAATATTTAACTATGTAAACCAAATTTCCATTAAAAACCCCCTCAACAAACCAGGGACCCTCACTCCCATTAATCAATCACCTCAGAGGGCACGCGACCAAGGGCCGCTTACATATTTGATAAAGGGACCTCTGGAGGGACACTTTTCTACCTGAGTCGGAGACAAATGGAAATGGCGTGTTAAGAGAAGTTTGTAATTTGCAGGCTTTTTACTAAAAAGGGGTAATTTATTACCTGTTTCGTGCTATATAAACTGTGTAATACCGAACCGGCTTCCTATAAATATTTAAAAACTTATTTTTAAAAAAGGTAGAAATCAAAGAAACATAATATCCAACCAGTGAAATCGTTGTTTCGGCAATTGTTACTTGTATTCTATGTTGTTTCGTGAAACCATTTCTATTTCCATACACACGTAAAAGTTAAATAAAAACAAAAAGATGCGAGACTCTTAATGAACGTTTAATATATGAGATTCTTTAAGTTTCAAATATTTTTTAAAATTTTATAAAACATTAATTAAAAATATAATAATAATATAGCCTTTTATTCAGATCTTGAATGTTTACAATAAATGTATATTTAAACTACACATAATCTTAAACTACACATAGTCTTAAACTAATTTTAGAATTCAAAATATATAATAACCTAAATCTTTCGCATTATTATCTCTTAGAGCGTCGGTGGCTCAATGGTGTGGACTGTCGCCTTCCTACCGGGAGGGCTGAGGTTCAAATCCCGACACGTACCAATGTGTTTTAGAATTTTCGAAAATATATGTACGTTATCCGATGCTCTTACGGTGAAGGAAAACATCGTGAGGAAACCTTCATGCACGCCTGCGAAGAGATTCAAAGGTTGTTTGTGAAGTCGTCCAATCCACACTGGGCCCGCGTGGACGACTATGGCCTAATCACCATATACGGGTAGGCTCGTGCCCCTCGGTGGGGACGTTTAATGAGCTGATGATGATGATTATCTCTTACGTATTTTGTTCATTTATTAATTGTACACAATATACAGTAAATACAACAGAGACCGATAGAAAGAACAAAAAATAAATGTTTTTTTACATTCTAAAGGTTATTACATAACCACAACACAAGCTTAATACATAAGCGTTCGCATATGAGCCGCGGACAGTTTTTCCTCACAAAACAAAGGCGGCCGCCCCCAAACCTCAAAACATAACTCTTCGCTAAGCCCGCGGGAACAAACGGAACAGACAACGCACCAATTACAAAAGGCACCCCCAGGTACCCCCTACCTACCCCTTGGTACCGAAAAAAGTTATTTAAATAATACGAACCCGTGCCGGGTTGTGTCGCATAAATTGCCTTCATTAATTTCCGGCCGTGGAAAATATTGTCTTGAAAGGCTGTAATCAAATACAAAAAAGAGGAAATGGTTTTGCGTCATTTCCATAACACCCCCCCTTTCAGCCCCTTCGGAGTCCAATTACACTGGCGAGCTTAAGGCCGGCATTAGGAGAATGGTGCCGACGGCAATTATGTACATACTTGCATTAATTTTATGACCGGTGATTATTTTAAACAACCGAAACGTATCCTACATACGTAATGTGCGCGGGATTTGTTTGGGCGTTAGACGTGTATGGTTTAATTTAGGTTATATCTTTTTTACACCTTTGCTTTGTATTAAATACTATATATCACTTTTAAGGTAGGTTTTGCGGTTCAATGTAGGTAATATATTTTTAACACCTTCTGTTTTGCGTTATGTACAATATATAATCACTTTTAAGTTAGGGTTTTGGTTGTATAGTATTTGTATAAAGTTTTTTCAAAGGTAATCTGATTTATTGTATTTACCATGGTAATTTATTGTATTTACCATGGTAATTTTTTGCTTCAGGCGCTACGTGACAGCTTTATTGGGGGTATGGTTGCAATCTTGAATTTTTTATTATTTTTCAGCCCAAATCAAATGAAAAAAAATTCAATTTAGGTCCATACATAATAATTCATCATCATCATTAACCTATGACATCTTATAGTACACAGGCCTTCCTACACCTATACAGATTAGTAAGTCTGAATGACTAACATAAAGATAGTCGTCAGGACCATCAGCTTAATGTACCCCTGGAAGCATGGAATCATGAAGTCATGTTGAGAATGAGAATCATGTCACCTCCAGGTCAAGCAGCCGAAAGCTGTAGCCACTAGACTACCTTAACCAGTAACTTATCATAAGTAAAGGCAAAAAAATCTGACGCGTGGTCCCTTCCACCGTTTGACGAAGGAGTAAGTGACCAATTACTGCCAATATGTACTATGCTGGGTGCTATGCTTGAGTGGCGGATACAGGTCCAGAAGGCAAAGATTAGAATCAAGGGAGTCTTAGCCCAGGAGTGATATGAAGTACCTATACTTATATATAAGTGTTTCCTAGCGAGCGACTCATAGACAATATCTCAGGACCAAAAACGCACTTGAATAAGATATTGGGTGTATATTCTATAGTGAGTTTCTATTCGTTTTAGCACCCAGATTTATTTCATGCTTTTTTCTATGTAGGTACCTTCCAAAAGAAATAGCTTTATTTCTTCCTTAGATATTTTCTATTTCATTATTTCATTACTGACTTCGTAAGTAAATTTAATTGGTTTCTATAGATTAGTTCCTACCTATAGTGCCGAAGTAATCAGAAAAGTAGAATTTTATCTGTGGAATGTTTCGTCCAGCCTTTGTCTCAGCAATATGCACAAACGGTTTGTTTGTCTGTACAACGTAATTGCACCTACGAAAGCCGCTGTGGCGCGGGACGCCTCGCAAATCCCTCTACTTAAAATTTTCCAGCCCTTTCGCATACCTACAAACACGACATCTGCCAAATAAACTCGCAAAGAATACACCATCCTAACGCTTTAAGCATAAAGAGCCTTTTTCTTTGAACCCAAAAAAAGTCATTTCGCAAACCCCGCGTACAAATTTAAACCGTAAAACTCGTGCGGGAAAGCGTGTTGTGCTTTGAGCGAAACCTAAATGAGCCTTAGAGAATATTCGTATTATGTAATAAAAACATTTATTTTGTCCGTTTGCGAGTAAATAGGACTCCACTCCCCTTATATACCGTGATTTAGTGCGCGAGAGATCGTTTTGATAACTCCTTTCATATTTCGCCCGACGGAGCGTTATCTTAGCAGAAATGCGAAGTAAAAATTAGCTTTTTCAAACAAAGTTTGCAACTGTGATTAGTACGTTATTTTGTGCGCTTTCTTTATTCAATTAACATGAAATATCAAGCATTTATACCACGGCAGATTATCCTCTGTAATAATACAATAACGGTTTAAATTAAAAAAATATCCATTTAAATTTCGAATACTTGAAATGTCACATTTGAATCACATTCAATTTTTTTAAAGCAACCTCTTTTTTCGTTCAAGAACCAGTTTGCGATTTCCAGCTGCCAACTTTGTCGTATCAAAGTCAATGCACAATCGATTGTATGCGCCCCTGCCATTTGAGCCGATTAAAAAAATTAAATCACATCACGGTCAACGATGGCTGAAACCTGTTTTTTTGCGATCTGCAGCTCGACGTTTGCATTCCGCGTACCTGTGCCTGCAGGTCAACCCTTTTCTGATATCAATCGCTATATCAAAACCAGTTCCCTTTACTGCCAATTGTATGACCATAGAATCAGTACGATGTATTGTCATAACCTGAAATATTCTAGAGTTAATTGTTAACTTAGTTATTTCACATGACCATATAAGAGTATAATACGAACAAAAAATATCACGTTCTTTGTAGTGAATAAAACACAATATGTAGCAAATATTTTTAAGTTATTATAACGTATACTCTTCAATGATCGAAGTTGTTTAAACTGTTCATTTGTATTGAAAAATCTATAGAGTTAAGTAAAAGGCAAACGGGGATGCAACATAATAATTGCACAAGCAAATAACCTTTAAGGAAATCGATTCTCAAATGGAAATCTGTGTCCGGAAGATAATATAAATCCGTAACGAACGCGTTCTCCGCCTTATTTATAGGATGGAGTTGATTGGAAATAATCCATTTTGCTTTTGATTGGGTATACGCCATTTTGATTTATTTGAAAAAAGAAAAGGTCAAATTTCAATTGTGAGTCCAAAAAAATACTTAAAAAATACTGTCTTAAGAAATTAAGGAGACATTTTGATTTGCAACTTTTATCAAGTATTTAATTTTAGAGGTATGTTTTATGTGGTATCTTTTAAATAGATTCGATATATGTAAGTATTGCTTTACCTACGTTAAGGTTGGCTAGCCTACACGGATAGGTTTGCTTAATTTTAAGTCTAAGTATAATTTATATGCTTCATTGAAAGACTGGGAGGATATGGGCCATAACTTATCAAGACCATGGATTAACATGACAGGTTTCCAGATCACCGTTGACAGGATACTAGGGCAGAAGTGGTTGGTTTCGTAATCAAAAGCTTACTAGAACTTGATTCGTATGAGATATTAAGCTTTATGTCAAAGGATTATGATCTAAATCAAGAAAAGGCATAATGGTATTCTTTTAATAACGCGGTTGTCTTTGAGTTTGTATGGCAAAGTAATTACTTTTCCAATTGCATTGATATTTGCTCTCTCTATTTTCTCTTTTTTCTTTTGATAATAATGTTCAAGAGTTGATTGTTTCCTTTATGGATTCAATTGCAGAGCGAGGGACATTTTCCATGAATTGTTTATTTTTAGAGCGTCGGTGGCTTATTAGTGTGGACTGTTGCCTTCCAATCTTGAGGGTGCAGGTTCCAATCTCGCAACGTTCCAATGTATTATCAAATTTTTCATGAAGGAATATATCGTGAGGAAACCTTTGAAGAGGTTCAAATGTTGTGCTTGATGTCGGCGAATCCGAACTGGGCTCGCGTGTACGACTAAGGCCTATACACCCTATACGAGGTAGGTTCGTGCCCCTCAGTGGGGACCTATAATGAGCTGATGATGTTTTTTTTAAAGTAAATAAGACTTAAACTTAAACATAAACATTTGTCTTCAACTTTGTGTTGCAGGACCAATGGTTGTTGGAGCAAACGAGTTCTGGAGTGGAGACCGCGTCTTGGCGAGCGTAGTGTAGAACGCCTTCCGGCCTAATGGACCGACCACTTGAAGGTCTCCGGTGTTAGTTGGATACGGCAAGCGGAGGACTACGATATCTGGCGTTTGAAGCACAGTGAGGAAAGCTGTGGAGCAGGATGTCTTGGCCAAAATGGGGGAGACCTATGTATAGTTGTGAACAGCGATCGGTTGAAGAGTGTTTTGATTTATTGAATAGAAATATATGATACATTACATATTTTTGATGAATATTCACGAACGCCTTACGATTACGAGTATACGTCTCCCGACGGATAATTATTTATCCTAGTGAAATTACTGGGTATAAGAGACCTAATCTAATAATATCTGTTGTCTCAGGTGACGGGCGCAGAGCGGCATCTATGGAGGATAATAACTGTATATCAGATGTTGGTATCAATCAATGCCGCTCTGTCATGGTCAGGCGTATCACTTACCATCAGGTGAGCGTCCTGACCGTCCTGTACACTTATGACATAAAACACTTTTAACGTTCTAATGTGACTCTTCGTTTTAACCTATTTTTATTTTTATGAACTACTTAAATAACAGAACTAATAATTACCAACCAATCATGTATTCAAAAATACGTTAAATAAAAAAGTTTTAAAAGACAAATTCTATCTATGTTTTAACCAGAGATATTTTTAACATTCAGAAGTCTCATGTTTGTGATGTTCGATTTCAAAACGCGTAACATGGTTGTGTTTTTCATGGATTGTTTTGTGTTCGTTTTTAGTATTTAAATTCAAGTTTCCTTGTTGAGAAATCGAGCAAACGCAAAAAAATATCATTAAAGAACATAGTAATAATATGGAATATGACTTCTTCTTTCTGTGACTATAATGACTACATAGTGTGGTGGAAGTAAGTATTAGTATCTATATAAATAAACCTGTATTCGTGTATCAAGTAGTAATAAATCATCATTCAATCTAGTAACATCTTTGTTTTAATATCAACCTCCCTTCATGGCGACCCGTGCCATTTTTGGAGCGTACGACGAAGTGTCTCAAGTTGCGGTGCCGAGCGCGTGATTAAGGTACTCATCATGGAAAATTTACTAGCCACGAGTCACGTACTAAGTCGGTTGTTTAACACTAATTTATTTGGGAAGAAATTTATTACATATTTCCATCAAAATGGGCAAAGAACAATCCAAGCAGGAGGAAATAGTAATTGCTCAGAACGCTTCGGGTGGAAGTAACTCAGCGTCGGCAGCGGCAGATCTTAAAGTCCATGCCAGTACTACAAATATTCTATTGGTGGTCATCATCACGCTTATGACCTTGGCAGGACTATATGGTATGTACAAAGCGTATAAAAAAACCCACAGAAAGTGGATGCAGCGAGAGATTACATTGAACGAGTTGAGGAAATCTTTTCGTCTACGTTCCAGCAACGCTCAGCGAGTCCCTGGCCAGGACACAACGAAAGTCGAAGTAGTGTAGTGCGGTTTAAAATGTGAAAGTGCAGTATAAAGTGCGGTTATTATTTAATTTTAAGTGTCCCAACGTCTTGCGGACATTAGATAAAAATAAATATATTCCTAAAGACATTAAGTGTATAATTATCAGTAATTATTATAATCAATTATTATTTTTATAACAAATACCCATATATTATTTTGTAATGGTATTTAAATAACACATTTTTTTTTCTCGAGCATTAGTTATGTGATTATGAGAGTTTACATTCCGATGTCCAAATACGGCCGTCCTGGTGTCCCCTACTACGTGACTTATGGAAACTAGGTATGTAATTTTTGTTAATTATTGTTGAATTATATAGGGAATGGAAAATGAATTAATAAAATGTTTAAAGGATATTGAAAATGTTAAAAAATATTTAGTAAAGAAAGGAAAATCAAGATTTTTAGGTAATTGTATAAAAAATAAAATAAGTGAAACAGAAGAAATTTTTACTCGAAGTGAACGAATTGTTCAGTTATTAACTGCCCAAAAGGACATTTCCCCTAATATTTTGGAAACTGTGAATTCGGTATGGCAAAACATTAAATATTTGCGTACTAATATTTTACATCTGTGTTCAGATCCAGGCCAAGATTGTAGCGATTCAAGTGACTTTTAATATAGTGAACCTAGTGAAAATCCAATTTCCACTATGGAGTTTGATTTGAAAACGGCGTGTAATTTGATCTTTGTGATGGGAGTAAATGTTAAAATTTTTAAGAATAATAAATCCTATGTAGTCCATAAAAATAGAACTAAACCTTAGGGAGCGTTCAAGTATTACGTAACGCAATTTTTGAAGATTTTTGACCCCCCCTCCCCCCACTGTAACGCTCCGTAACGTTTTTCTGTACCCCCCACCCCCCTCTCTAAAGGTTACGTAACACTCAAGTCATCATTTTTACCTGAAGTCGCAAAAAGTTGTTATAGTTTTATCCTTCGTATAGTTTTAATTGTCTTATAATAAAACAAGAGATTTTAATTCGAAACACCTGCGTATTTTGTTTATTTTTTATAAATTTTTGGCTTTACAAAACACAATTGTTTTTCTCCTTCATTCTCCTAAGTATTTTAGCTTTTTACTAATAAATTCTTCAAATAAAAAACATATTTATTTTAACCTTTTATTTATTAATTTATTTTAACAATCGAGAGATTCCCCGTAAAACGTAAACGAAAAGGGTTGCCAATTTGGGAGTTTTATTTCCCTATTTTTTTATATAAAAAAGAAATAATGTTACGTAACGTGTTGTAAGAAGGAGCCCCCCGCCGTGTAACGCATCGTAACGTTTTACGAGACCCCCCCGCCCCCCCAAATTGCGTTACGTAATACTTGAACGCTCCCTTATAATGTTTAAAAAAAAAATATCTAAGTGTAACTTTTTTTTTCATTCACCCCGGAGGTGTGGTGAAGTAAGTATTAGTATCTATATAAATAAACCTGTATTCGTGTATCAAGTAGTAATAAATCATCATTCAATCTAGTAACATCTTTTGTTTTAATATCAACCTCCCTTCATAGTAAAAAAAACAAAGTCGCCTTCTCAGTCCCTATATCCCTTTGTATGCTTAAACCTTCAAAACTACGCAACGGATTTTATTTCTGTTTTATTTAATAGATAGAGTGATTGAAGAGGAAGGTAAATATATCTTTTTATAGGATAGTAGGCAAATGAACAGACGGTTTATCTGATGGTAAACAGTGGCATGCACAGAAATTTATGAGTAGGGTATGCAAAGCGAGTGACACTAATCGCAAAAACAATAAATAATTTATATTTTTGTCAAATTCAATGCTGTTTTTCACAGCAGATCGCCTTAGGTTTCAAATCTGTGTTGGAAAATTAATGGGAATCATTTAATATGTTGACGACTTTCCGGATTGTCCGGACGCACAGGGTATGCACTGCTTATTTGCATGTATGGAGTGCACGCTACTGATGGTAAATGACGCCGTCGCCCATGTACAAATGCAATACCAGAGGGCAAAGAAATGTGATGTGGGCATTTTAAGAGGGAATATGCTTCTTGAGCCTCGCCAGGTCGTATCGCTCATATTTATATAATACATCCATTAAATAGTAAAGGAACATTGTAGTTTAGGGATTTAATGCGATGTAAATGGTTATTTTTTTCCGCTTCAATTGCAAGCGTAGGCTGAGTCGATAAGATTATCAAATTATGGTTTTACAACGTTTTTCTGTAGTGTATTTAGTATCAGCATTGTACAGTGCGAAGCCGGGGCGGTTCACTAGTAACATAAATTAGATTTATATTTAATGTATTCTTTAATTACAGTATTCTTTATGCATTAATTAAATTGAAATTAATGAATATTTAAATAATTTAAAAAGTACCGTCACGAAACATTAACGACAAATTATATCATACACACACACACACATGTTACCTACATTTTATAATTTTTTGCCACGTTTTTATTTCCGTACTTGTACTCATGAGATGCATAAGTACTATGGTCAATTATATTATGGTATGAATGGATACGCCTGCAAATAACTAAGCAATTTTATCTTCGCATACATATATTTTAATTATAAACCCGGCTGTATTCCACTAATTGTTTTTGCGTAGCATCCGCGCAGATTAAAAACAAACACTTCCCGCTTTCAAAACAGGCGTCGTTTAAAATACGCAAGCGCGATGTAATTTGCAATTAAATAATCAAAACGGCGCGATCGTATTAGGTGGGTCCTTCCGACCCCTAGACGTTTTATGTATGCCACCCAGCACGGAAGGGTTGATCCCTTCGCGCCGAGCTCGCGGCTGCAGCGAGCTGCATGCAGAGGGTTAGGTACTCCTTTGCCTTATATAACGATGTGCGCTCTGCGAAAACCAGTTTTCTTTTCGTTTAACCCTTCATATGCGATCAGTGTTAAATGTAGCATTCGATTTATGTATTTAGAGCTTTTGGAATAAGGTTCAATGGTATTTTTCTCGGGTAGCATTATTTATGTACAGTTTTCGCAAACACGGGGTCGATCATACCTCCGGGTCGATTTTTAGATCAGTAGTGATTTTGATATACAAATTATTGGTCATGTTTGAGTATTTCATTAGTTATAAATAAAGGTTAGGATTTTTGTAGTGTGTGTAGAAGTAGATATTTAAGTGAAAAGTTATTTGTAGTGATTTTTGTGTTGATTGTATGTGTGAACCAGTAGCTGAATGTAGAATACGTTATTGTAGGTATCTACCATCACTGGTAAAGAAAGAAAAAAATTTTTATTAGCCACAAATATTTACAAAACTTATGGAGAGAGAAAAAATATACAAATAGAGTGAGACAAAAAAGGTAAATAATTTCTTACAATCTAGTGACCAATCAGGTACTGCCTCAGCATAAACTGAAGTAGTATACAATGACATCAAAACAATTATCTCCGACATTCGCAAATATAAATAACAATAATAATTTTATTTCATATATTTTCTTCCCCTTTTATTTATATAACAAAAACGTACATTTTGTGTATATAACAATATATAAGCTGTGATTTTATTTAAAGAAACTCTTTCGGGTCAAATGCCCTAATTATACTTAAGTATCAATGAACCATCTCTGACCACCCCCCTGATCTTCTGAGGTCTTCCCACAAATCAAGGCTATGGGGAAATTGGGTTATGTGGATTGGAATTAACAACTACCACGCTAAATTTGCAGCCAGGACTTACGGATTCACTTACCTCCCCAATCAAGTTTTTTCTTTCTCATTATCATCAGCTCAATAAACGTCCCCACCGAGGGGCACGAGCCTTACCGTATAGGGTGATAAGGCCTTAGTCGTCCACCAGGGCCAAGTGCGGGTTGCACGACTTCACGCACAACCTTTGAATCTCTTCACAGGTATCCTCAAGATTATTTCCTTCACCGTAAGAGCGTCGGATAAGCGTTCATATAACTTCGAAATTTATTTTCATAATCTAACATCTAAACAGTATGGTAATTATTTTCCATCAACACTTGACGATAGGTATAAAGATAGGTATCTAATATCTATTAATTTTACTAGCTACAGTACCTTTTTCCCTGGAACACTGAAGTGCATAACACTCCTAATACACGGGAAGGTGGTTACACCAGATGGTTTTGCGGTGGATACCTACCTAGACGACTCAGGATCGAGCCTGTCATCAAGTTAACTTTAATTTTACTAGGCCTGGCTCTGCAGTGGGGAGTAGGCCGATAATGTGCTTTGTGCTTTCTCGTAGACAAAAAGCAACGTCACAACACCGAAAAAGGATATGCGGAAAAACCGCAATATGACAATTGTTTGTCGACCAACAAACGCAGCACAGATGGCCTGCGTCCTACGCAAAATGACGACAATCACCAACATTGTTGTTGTGTACACAAGCCGTGTTCATATTTTTTTGTTGTTCACTTACGTTCCGTTCTGCGACGCCATGTTTAATTTATTATGGCGGATGAGCCGGACGAGATGGACGTTTACCATGGCTGCCATAACAATCTACTGCGTTGAGCGATTTTTTTTTCGATAAAATTTTAAATTTCCGTTTAGAACTTGCTAGACTTTGCTGCCTGTATAGTGATGATATAAAACATCCTATAGATATATGTCATTGAAAGGTACTTGCAAAACAAATGATTAATATAGGTGACACAACTATCGCGTGGTGGCTCATTGGTGTGGTGTTGCCTTCCGATCTGAAGCGTGCAGGTTTTGCAAGTATACATTTTTTCGAACGACGCTCTTACGTGAAAGTAAACTCGGAGGAAACCTGCGACGCCTACGAAGAGATTCAAAGGTTGTGCGTGAAGTCGTCCAATCCGCACTGGGCCCGCGTGGATGACTAAGGCTTAGACACATTGGGTCTGCTTAGTTGGGTAAAGGCCAAACTTTGCATAGCCATTTCGTGTGGGACTTGTTGTCAACAGTGGGAAAATATGCTAATGGACTATATGAGTAGTAAAATACGAAATTATTTAAATTTTATTCGAAGCTTCATTCTTAAAAATACGTTGGAAAAAAGTTTAAAGTTTAAGGTGTAACGTATTATTTATTTGGTCGATTTGACGGCACATAATTCCTATGCTTTATTTGCAACCATTAAAGCTACACACGAAACCTTAGCTACAAATCGACGAGCTAACGTTACAATATACGATTAATTTTCAAATATATGAACTGGGTCTATCGATCGTTCAGCTAAACAACCCATTTTCCGATACTAACCCGCGGTCCGCATAAAACCTTCATTCATTCCGGCCAAATACTCCAAGGCCGCGCCGCAAATTAAAAAGAAGAAAATGGCGCGCATTTCAAAAATGGAACAATAACCTCTAACTCGGCCAGGGACGCGGTCCGCCAAAAAGACGAGACCAGTATTTACCGGCCGATACTCGATGCAGACTATTCGATTGACGCGTAGTATCGATTTTACGATGCGCACCAAAATGAGAAAAGAACATGTTGTTTACAACACGACTCGCCGGAATGAGACGTATTCCCAAGTTGTGCTATGACGTAGTCCGAATCTGAACTGATTGAATGTCGAATGGAAACGGTTGGTTCGGAACTTTTGATAGGAAATTCCTGCTTACTGGCATCTCTACTAAACGTAAGGGGTTAAGTTTATTATGCTTATTTATAAGTTTTGGAATCAAAACGAAAATATATAAATACATAAATATATACATACAATAAGGCGTATTTATAATCAGTATTGAATTCATTCGTGTACCTCCATGAACGTTGACTGAAGTTTTCGCAATTTATTCATGGATTAAACGGAACAAATCGATTATTTTAAACCTATGTTCACGGATTTTATTTAAAGTTTGTCATCATCATTATCACCATATAACTGTATATAATATAATCTCCACGCTTGGTAAGGTGCGAGGTATCAGTACCTCTAAAAGTTTAGGTTAAAGGGCAGAACACTGCTACTTGTTCTTTACTAAATGTATATACGGAACCCGCGTTTAAATAATGACATTCACACATCGCCCTTTAGCCCCAAATTAAGCATTACCCTGTAATATGGATACTAAAAAACGGATGAACATACTTATATATTTTTTGTAATTCATACATATAATACATTGAAAACACCCAGACCAATACAAACAGACATGTTCATGCACACTAAGGTTTGTACTGACCGGGGATCAAACCCGGAACCATTGCTGTATTAACCGACGTCTCGATCATGACACCAGATGGATCAGTGAGGTGGGGTTTTAACACAATGGTCACACCATTGTGTTAAAATATACTGACATGACACGAAATATACAAGAAATGAATGAAAGATGCCCGTAATGCATCCTGTAAAAACGACGAACCATTATAAAGAGACCGCTGAAAGCTGATGGTATCTGCTAATGGCCACTGATGATCGCTGATGGCTATCTCAGCTTACTGGCCTGACGAAGCCGACGCACGAGACCAAATTAATATAAAGTACCCACCAATAAGCCTACAATGTAAAGGTACCGCAATAGAATATAAAACGGTCCTATAGAAACTATTTTTGCAATCTGTCAAAGACTATCTAGTGGCCGCGGATGAATGCTGGCAGCCACTGATGGCGGCTGATAACCGCTGATGGTTATCTAGCTTAGCTAACGCACTGGACCAACGCTCTAACGAATTATTAAGAACCTACCTACAAACCTATTGTGCCTCTTTTTAGATATATATAAGCTTATATACATTTTACTAAATATAATACATAGAACAAATAGTGCGTAGTAAATGATATAACTTAACCCACCCTCAAATAATATAAAATAGAATATAAAACTCACCTATCGCGAATAGTTTTTTGAATACATAGCAAATTGAATGGAATAGTCACCCCTATTATGTGCATAGTTGAGGGTTGTCTATGAAGAGAGTGCATTGCATTTTGGCACTTAACTTGATAGCTTTATGGGTTAATTTCAAATGGCAGGCTCTCTGTATAGGCAAAATCTACCTACGTTTTTTTAACGGATCTATCTAAAAGGGTGGGCTTTGACATATTCGTAGGTTATTTACTTTAATTCAATTATGTAGATATAAATGGTGTCGGTGGCTCATTTGTGTGGACTGTTGTCTTCTGATCTGGAGGGTGCAGGTTCCAATCCCGCCACGTACCAATGTATTTTCCAAATTATATGTACCTGTATCTAACGCTCTTATGTTGAAGAAAAACATCGTGAGGAAATCTACGCACGTCTGCGAAGAGATTCAAAGGTTGTGCGCGAATTCGGTCAATCCGCACTGGGCCCGCGTGGACGACTAAGGCCTAATCACCCTACACGGGTAGGCTCGTGCCCCTCGGTGGGGACGTTTATGAGCTGATGATGAATGAATGTAGATATATTAATTTGCTGCTACGTGTATAAGTAGTTGACGTTACCAATTTTATTAATTATATTTTTCCTTTGGATTATTTAACTATGTAAATAATACTTATCGGCTTGATGGCGTAGCGACTAGCGTGTTTAGATGGCGATCACGGATGGGCGATTGAAAATCATCATCAGCTCATTGATCGTCTCCACCGAGGGGCACAAGCCTACCCGGATAGGGTGTACAGGCCTTAATCGTGGGCCCAGTGCAGATTGGTCGACTCACGCACCCTTGATTCTCTTCACAGGCGTGCGCAGGTTTCCTAAAGATTTTTTCTTCACCGTGAGAGCGTCGGATATCGTACATAAAATTTCGAAAATTCGAAAACACATTGGTACGTGGGATTTGAACCTGCGCCCTCTCGATCGGAAAGCAACAGTCCACACCTTTGTAAATGGTAAATGTATTTTTGCTTTGATAATTCCACAATCGTGTCCTATATTCTTTGCTGGGGAGTTTATCATGGATTGCTGCGCACAAATATGCTCAATATAGTTATCATTTATATAACTCAACTGGTGACCCGCCCTGGCTTGCGTAGGTGCAATGCTGATAATAGGCACGCTCCCGCCGCCCCGGCCGGCCCGTACCGCCGCATACCTCAAAAATAACAGTATTTCTTCACAATTGAATTGGTGCCATTATACATATACCCAAACCTTCTTCAATCACTCTATCTATTAACAAACCGCATCAAAATCTGTTACGTAGTTTTATAGATTTAAGCATACATAGGGATATAGGGACAGAGAAAGTGACTTTGTTTTATACTATATAGTGATACAAAGACTTGCTGTTAGCCATAATAGCTTTACCGGGAAAAAGGCGACTTAATTTCGGTACGTGAGGTTTGAGAAGCTAAATCCAACATCGAAATGAAACAAGTTAAGTTAATACTAATTAAATCTATCATTTTGTAATAAAACCACTTCATACTAACTTTCAACCAATAACTTACTACTTGAGTACATTTTAAATAAAATCCCGCGTATATTTATAACCTACTAAACTAGTTACCAACAACATGTCATATTTTTTATTATAAAATACGCGACTTGTTTTTCACACGACACGCCGAATCCCTTACCGAACGCCATTTTTCTCTGAACCCCACACATATTAATAATATATCACCATGTAAGAAATCTCTCCCCGGTGTGGGAGGGTTGGCTAAATGCGCCTCGATCCCTACGCGTTGAAAAAAAATCAAACAAGCGAAAATGGTCTATCGTTTCCTACAGTTAAAGTTGATTTTTCTTTGTATGCACCCGAATACTTAATCACCACTGTCTCGCACATAATACGTACGTATAATGCGGGCGTACTTAGGCCTTTTTGTGTATTTTTTTCAAAAAAGGCCGTTTGTAACGCCTCGCGGAACCAAGATGGCGGCGTTTCGCGCGCTTGTTTGTGTAATTACAAGCTTTCCAGTTTTTTCAGTTTCACCGAATAGAAACGGGTTCGCGTTATGAAAATAGTCATAATACAGGGAAATTTTATTCCAATTCCACGACTTAATTACTTGTTGTGACTTTTTAGCTGTCTAAAATTTTATTTTACAATAAGAGTCATCATCATAAAAAGCCATAAAGTAAGCGATAAGTTTAGATCAACTGGTATAGTATATATATATATATATATATATATATATATATATATATATATTATATATATATATATATATTATATATATATATATATATATATATACCAGTGATCTAACTTATCGCTTACTTTATGGCTTTTATATATATATATATATATATATATATAGAATGTTATGAATAGCAAACCTATTGATTAAAAACACAGTTTTTACCAATCGCACAAGAATTAAAATATGGCCTTTTGAAAATGGAACGCAGATCTGGCGACCGACACGCACTCGACTAGTAAGGCATAAAGCTCTTGGTAATTTATGGGCTCCTAGTACGCAGCTGTGACTTCTTGTATTGGGAAGATGGGGAATAGCTACAGGATGGAGGTCCTCCATACATTTCAGATAGAATGTCACTCCATCCTTCGGCTGACGTCCTCATTGGTCTGTGGATTCTGATGACCGACACGCACTCGACGCACTTAATGGGTAAAGCTCTAAGTAGTTTATGGGCTCCTCGTACACAGCTTTTGAGACCTAAGCCAGCTTTCTTCTACCGTAGTGTATTCTGGTGAACCTTGCAACACGCGCTGGACCATCGCGGCATTGAAGGAAAGAACCACAGTTTTAAAGTACAAGTCTTCGTTTGTTCATGGCCGAAAACCAGCGGTTTACCATACTAAGATGTAGACCATTTTGTACAGCTGCGACACATATAGAGCTAAAATTATGAATTACTTTTCCTGTAACACTTATTCTTTGTTTTTAGTTTATTCTGTGTTTTGTTGTATTTTGAGTTTGATAAATTAATTCATAATTTATGTATCTATCAAATTATTGAGCCATTAACGACATTGGGCCAAAATAACTCGGTATCTTACAAAGAAAAAAATATCTCATTTATAGAGGAATGCATTTATTGAACCATGTATTGCAAATGTACATTGGCGGTGGTGTCACTTAAGAACAAAATAAGCCATCTCCTCTTTTTCTTCATTATTTTGTATATAATGATACACCTGACCATGACAGCGGCATTAAAGGAGACCAACAACAGATAGACTGTTATTATTCTGCGTCAATGTCGCACTGCGCCTGTCACCAGAGACAACAGATATTAGGTCTCTTATACCTGGTAATTTTACTAGCTACAGTGAAAAACATTGCATTATAAAAAGACCAGCAGTAGACTGAATACATTGTTTATTTTTATTGAACAAGAGGCAAACGAGCATACGGTTCACATGATGGAAAGTGACACCGCCACCCATGAACATTTGCAGGACCTCAGGTCCCCAGAGCCAACGTCCATACCATTAGCCAACGTCCATACCACGTTGAAAACACCGGTTCTCGTCCGATCACCGAAGTTAAGTAACGTCGGGCGCGGTCAGTACTTGGATGGGTGACTCTTTAAGTGTGTGTACGCTCTTTTAGTGATGACTAGTTTCTATAACATAAGAAGCAGCTGCAACTGATTTTTAAGTAAACAATCATCAGCTGTCTCGACTATCGATAATCGACCGGTTTGTACTGAGATATCCGTTATCGATATGTTTACTTTCCAATAAGCCGTGGTCAAAGTATTGTTTAATTAATAACAGCTGATTTGTGAGCGTGAGAAAAATCCTTCGAAGGTTCGTATAATTTGAAATGTAATATAGGTAAATGGATAATTGTACCTTTTGGTAAACGTATCTAGTTCTGACGGGGTCTGAGGTTTGATTTCCCACAGTAACATTGAAATTTGTAATAATAGGATTAGTTTCACTAAAGGATGTCACCATTTATTAGGTATTATATTCATTGATGACGTAAAAATTAATTAGTTTCCTTTTTTACAAAAATGACGCTTCGGTGCCTCACCAATGATGGTGTGGACTGTTGACTTCCGATTTGGAAGGTGCAGGTTCAAATCGTGACGACGTATCAATACGTTTTCGAATAATCGAAATTATATGTACCTTATTCGCAGTTTTCCTGCGAACAAATTCAAAGGTTGTGCGTGAAGTCGGCCAATCCGCACTGGGCCCGCGTGGACGACTACGGCGTAGACACTCTTTACGGGTAGGCTCTAGCCCTTCGATGAGGACGTTTAAAGAGCTGATGATGATTTTTTTTTTGTGGGCGAAAATAAGGTTCTTCTATTTTAAGTTCGTAACCAGGACCAACGGCTTACCGTGCCTTGCGAACTAGGTCTGGTGATATTGTTTTTGGTCATCCTTCCATTGACTGACCATTCCGAGAGTTGATTAACTTGAAAAAACCAAACTTTATTTTAAATAAATCTGTTACAGCTACTTTTGAATCGTCAATTGTTATTTTTATTATATTTTATGACAATTATGACTCTACCGCCGCTTCGGAATAAGTAGGCTCTTCGAGAAGGGCCGGCAAGAAACTCGATAGTCACTCTTTTAAACTTTTGTATCAATGGATTGTTTAGTTTTGTCATTTACCTACACGTAACTCTACAATTATTTATTACAAAGATTTTGTAACTGAAACACTATGTGCAAGATCACACATCTTTATCTGATTAATATATTATATTGTATACTAACATTTTTTCATGAGAGCTTTTTAAACTTAAATTTAGATCGTTAAATGGCAATTCAGCAAGATGTTGTGGTATTTTATTTAAGAATTTTATGCCTCTTCCGAAAATTTATTTCCCTACTTTATTTAGTCTAAGATTTGGGACAGCAAGTTTGTTTTTGTTTCACAAAAGTCACATTTTTTTACAAACAAATGAAGTTTTTTGTGGATATAGACTAGGTTAAGGGAAATGTATTGAGACGCTACTGTTAAAATAAGAGCCATCCTAGCGCAGGTTCAAATCCCGCTACATACATCGATGGGGACGTTTTATGAGCTTATTAATAATTGAATTGTTAATTAGTTCATATTTTTTTCCAAAATCTGAAGCTAGTTGAGATACAGAATTGGCAGCTGGGTGCCAAAAAGGGTGTACTACAAATACTAGGCGCTCTTTACTTGAAATTCTTCACAGATCCTTTTAGTGACGGCAGGTACCATCTGATTATAATATTTGGGATTATGCATGATCAAGTTTATTACGTATTATAAGTTGAGTGTATTATAAGATATTATTATATTATTATTATTATATATTTGCCTCTATTAAAAAAAACGCAAAGGTACTTTTGAGTTAGCTATTAAACATTGTTTACTTTTTCTAATTTTTTATATAGTTTGTCTTTGAAGAAATCCTATTCTGCTAATTGTATATTTTGTGTGTCTGTAATTGGTTGTGCATTGTGACGTGATAATTGTGTTTTTGATGATATTTTTTAATAAATTATCATTATAATATGGCTATTGAATTTTCGCAGGTGTGCGCAGGTTTCCTCACGATGTTTTCCTTCACCGTAAGAGCGTCGGATAACGTAATTTTAGAAAATTCGAAAACACATTGGTTCGTGTCGGGATTTGAACATCGGCCCTCCCGGTAGGAGGGCGACAGTCAACACCATTGTGCCACCGACGCTCTAAAATGTAATTATATTCATTTTATTTTTTTTCTCTTCAATATTAAATATTTGAGTTGAGTCCAAGCCCAAGCGTGGATTAAGATAAATAAATATACACTGACATTCACACAGCACCGTCTAGCCCCAAGTTAAGCGTGAAGCCTGTATTATTGGTACTAAACAACGAATAAACATACTTAGATATATATTTTTAAATATACATACATATTATACATAGAGAACTCCCAGACCATTACAAACAGACATGTTCATGCACACAAATGTTTGTAATGCCCGGGGATCAAACCCGGAACCCTTGGTGTAGCAGCCGACGTCTTAACCGCAACTCCAAATGGGTCGGATACCTACCGAAGCGTATACCTATTTCTCCAGCCATATCTAACTTTAATGCTATTTCTCCAGCCATATCTAACTCTAATGCTATTTCTCCAGCCCTATCTAACTCTAATGCTATTTCTCCAGCCATATCTAACTCTAATGCTATTTCTCCAGCCATATCTAACTCTAATGCTATTTCTCCAGCCATATCTAACTCTAATGCTATTTCTCCAGCCATATCTAACTCTAATGCTATTTCTCCAGCCATATCTAACTCTAATGCTATTTCTCCAGCCATATCTAACTCTAATGCTATTTCTCCAGCCATATCTAACTCTAATGCTATTTCTCCAGCCATATCTAACTCTAATGCTATTTCTCCAGCCATATCTAACTCTAATGCTATTTTTGTAGCTGCATACTGGATTACTGCTCTGTTGAGAAAGGCAAATGCGGATACTGAGAATATTGATATCTTATGTTACGGTTTTCTAGATTTTATCCGGGTGTTATTTATCAATATAAGAGCTGTCTGAAAGATCAACTGATATCGAAGTTTCGTGTTTGAATAATGCCTTATATAATATACTTTATATGCATCAACTCACTTTCACTAATGTGGCAAAACATACGAAATATCTAAAAATGTTAAAGTCAGGTACCTTATTAGTGGGATGCTAGACATTTTCAAGTTTAAAATAATTGTAAATTATTCCAAAAAAACAAATGACAAAACAAGTAAGTATAGAAGTATAATCCAAACAATTCGCATGTTTATAATTATATTTGTATCTATCGCCTCAACTAAGATGTATTACTGACACAATATAACATTCAATTGCAAAATAAGTCTTTAACACTTTTGTCCGTAACCATAGAACATTTACCCCTAATTCTAACATGTCCGGCATTCTGTGCTTAGGTTGATGGCGCTACTCGCCGCTAGATGGCGCTGCTCCAAAAAGTGTTTTAGTATAATACATATCAATTGAAATTGCACTAAACTAATACAAATAAAGTTGAAGATCACTTTTAAAGGGTAACATGTACAACAAATTATTTTTTTTATGGAGTTCGTAGAAGTAATTTTTAATGCAAAATAAATTCAACAGATGGCGCTAGTTGCGCAACGCATGCTACGATATTGCTACGAATGGCGCTACGGTTTCTGCCCTGTCAGACATCAACGTCTTCATTTTTTTACGATGTTAACATTTTAAAATTAATTAATGAATCCACACAACTTTTGTACATTTTGAACTTGATTTTACTAATACAGCCATCATATCCGCTGTTGGACAGAGGCCTCTACCAATGAGATGATTTAACCATAGAATACTGTGGGCATTGCGTTTGTCCCGAAAAGCGATCTCGGTAGGATGCGTTAAGCACATGCTAGATTGGCTTGACTTCTATAAGTTTTCAATTCAGCTTAATGCTTATATTATTGCTTATAATTGTTATTTAGTGAGTTTTTACTGTATTTTTATTATGCTTGTGTTGCGATGTGCAAAAATAATAAATTATTTCTTTCTAAATGTGCAATAATTTATATTAATATTCTTTAAAAATTTTTTGCCAATGGTTTTAATTTTTATCAGATAAATCAATCTAAAGTTTTTTGTCTATTATTTTAAAATTTGTTTCTCAAATAATTATTATTATCTAGTACTCAAATTTTATACCCTGTTGTCTAAAGGAACAGCAGATATAATTTAATTGTAGAAATTATAGTTGCTAACTAATGACGCAATTCAATTTTAACACTGTCTCAACCGTATCAAGTATAAGAATTATTGCTTGCTATAGTCATCATCATCATCTCAGCTCATACGTCCACACTGAGCACGAGGCTACTCGTTAAAGGTGTATAGGCCGCAGTAGTCCTCACGGGCCCAGTGGCGATTGGCCGACTTTACGCGCAACCTTTGAATCGCTTCGTAGGCGTGCGTTTGTTTTCTCACGATATTTTCCTTCACCGTAAGAGCGTCGAATAAACGTACATATAATGTTGTATATTGATGAATTAAGGTTTATGCTTAATTATTTACGCAAATTTTGATTAAAAAAATATTTGATTTTTTATATCTCTATCTGAAGGTACAATAGATAGTAGAAACATGAGTAGATTTATTTCATTTAAATATAACAATAAATTGACTCTTAATATTTTCGTCTCAAGGTTCCTAATTGGCTGCTGTACTTTTTGAGGTTTACAATTTTATCTACAGGTGGCGTTATTCTCTGATACATGATTGACACTTTTACTTACTTTTAAGATGTAATGTTTTAGGTGCCATATTTTAAATCTTGTAGATTATTGTTTATTGTATTAGAGTGTAATTATTCTTCTTGTAGTTATCTTTATTTACGTAGCATATTTTATCAAATGATAAGAGATAATTACATTTAAATTGAAACAGTAAGAAATGATTTGTTTGTACATGAGTATGAGTCCACACCGCTCTTGGATGAGGAATATTTGTAGGTACCTGGTTTGAAATTAAATGTCTTGAATGATAATGTTTTGAAATATTTGTTTTGATCATGATTAGAATATATTTTTATGATAGTAAAGTTAGGTATTCGAATGATATCGTATCGTTTTTTATCTTATGTAACATACAATTTAGGTACTGCGCTACTATTTAACTATTAAATGAAAAATAACCGGATAGTTGTATACAATCTGATGTCTTACTATCTATTTACCCTATCGCTGTCCATACAACCATTATATTTAAAAAAAAAACTTATTTAACGAACTTTGAGGCTGCTGTCGATCGTAGCCATTGGGCTAATCAATTAAAGAAATATAAAATAGCAGTGCTTATTGTTACTCTAGTATTTATGACTAGACTCTCTCAAATAGTATAAACATTACTTTAATAGAACAAATATTCACATGAAATTTGTTCAATACAATATTAAAAACAAAGCTAATAAAAGCTATTGTGAACAAAATACTTAATAGACATCGCAGTTTGGCACGTGAAGTTATGAAAGACCATGATTAATCAACATCAGTATAGGCCGGCCTTTGTTCGCCGCTATTTACCGGTACATAGCGATGACATCTCATTATATACGCGGCTGTGTGTACCTATCAACATATCTAGGAAATTTGCACGCAAAAATCTAGTACTAGGTGTCCCCCCGCCGCACGCACACATGCGCACCCCGCCAAGGAGCGAGACTGCGTGCTAGAAAAAGACAGACATAAAAAACCCCCGATGGTGTGAGGCGGTGCCCCCAAAAAAAGCACCAAAAACGCAATCTGCGCAACTTTCCGGCGCAGAATCGTTAACGACTCCCGCTCTCTTTATCGTGTACGCCGTGCCTCCTATATTTCTATTTTTTCTCCGCCACCCATACGACGTAAGACAATGCATTCAACAAGCCAAACTAACTTTTATCAGCTTAACATAGAGTTGCAACTGCATTGCAAGCGGCGAGGCGTTTGCACACACGCCGTCCGCCGACGCACACACTCACACCGGAACAGAAATAACGATCGCATTTTTGACCGAAAAGGACGGACAGATGGATGAAAAGAGAAGAAAAAAATGACGACCATTTTGCTTGGCGCACCTACGGCGGGCGAGGTGAGGTTTATGTATGCGATCTTTTTTGTGAAAAAAAACCCAACCAAAACAAATCCACGTGGCTGGGTGTTATGACCGGGCGAAAAATTCACCCGCACGCTAAGAGATGCCGTTACGGGCGGCTGTTTTTTCCGCGGGCTTTTTAGTTTAGGTAAAAATGGCGTGGTGGCGCTCGGGTGCTCGGGGCGAATGCCTTCCGGGTTACCGGCTTTTGGACATCTTTGTCTCCAATGTTTGATTGTAGTACTGACGTTTTGTTTTTAAAACTTATTCGATGTTAGGATTATCGTAAGAAATACAATAAAACATTGTAGTATTTTAATAGAATGTTTTGACTTTACGACTTGCTACTAAAGAAAAACTTACTGTCAACGTTTAAGAAATGACAAAATAGATACATTTCAACGTTTTTGTATAGGATATCCATTCTGATGGTTAAATAGTAGTTTGCTCTCGACATTTTGGTCAAAACAAATAAGTATTCAGTCGTTTTAAAGTCTCACAAAAGATGAAAATGACTAATATTCAAACCACAAATGTAACAAAAATCAATTTGACAATATTTTCTTAGAAATAATGCAAAGCGTAAAAAGCCAAGCCAAGGTTTGCGGATGATATATTAACGAAATATTAAATAAAACAACGGTTTTATTTTGATTATATTTATTGATATTCAAAAAGTGTATTTTGTGTCAGAAAATTTTTCTAGTAAGTTATCTATGATTTTGGTCTGATAAACAGATATATAGATACATACATATTATTTTATGTTAGAATAATGATATTCGTACCTACTATGTGTCGATACCTCTATATGTTTAAGAAGTTGGAGAAAACCCTCTTCGATTCGCATAACAAAATAGTTAATGTTTGGTGAATCGATTGTAAGTTAAAAGTAAAAACCTATTGAACTTATTGTTTCATGTAAAACAGTTAAGAGACAAAATCAGAATGCTGTACTGGGGCCTCCTAAGTATAGAGTAATAGAAATATTTACAAAGAAGGGTCAAGCCAGAAGAATTCGTTAACAAACTATATGACATGAAAATTAACAAATTAGATACTTATAGGAAATCCTATTAATTGATATTTACACTTATTTATTAAATGATTCTTTAACTTCAAATAACATTTATTGCAAATTAAATCTTAGTGTTACAATATGACTGTTTCCCGCGTACAATGCTAATGTCAAGAGAGAGATATTATTGACGTGACATCACTCTTTAATTGATTAGGGATGGGTAGCTTTGGTCGTTTCTTTTTCGTCTAACTCTATAAAAATTAAAAAGCGCATAGCACAAGCAGAATATTGGCGCGGCGTGGCGTGGCAGTAGCGCGGTAGAAGCTTCTTGAAGAACCCAAAATGGCGGAAGAATTGAACCCCTACAAATAAGCGTCAGCTGTCAATTGAAAATGCTTACACATTTTCCGAAGTCTCCAATCACCTCTCTGCACGATGCCCGACGCTTCTGAAATTAACAAATGATTAAATTTTAGTTGTTATTTTAAACTAGTTTCATTAAACAATGGACAAAGTAAATTTAAAATAATTAACCTGAAACCTAGTTATAAACTTATATTTAAGTTATTAAATAAAAAGTATATCTCTTCAGGTATTTACACACTGCCATCTAGCTCAATCTTCATAAAGGAGCTTAGGGTACTAAAAATATACCATTCTTTTTTTTCTTAAATATATAGGAACATAGCAAACCCAGACGAATTCAAACAGACATGTTCATCCACACGCATATTAGTAATGAACGGGTTTCAAACCAAGTACTCTTGGTGTATGAGCCGAAATATCAACCATTACACTAAATTGTTTATCGAATCTGTAAGTAAATAACAAAAGCAAAAAGGGTTTTCCTAACGAATAAATTTACATAAATTTATGTAAATTAAATTGATGTTCTTTTAAAAAATCGGTGAAAAAAATTCAATAGACTTTCTGGATTGCTTATCATCACCATTTATTTATTTATTTACAAATACATAGTGACTTACAGTATACACCAAAATGTCAGCATGCTAGTTTAAAATAATAAAATACATTAAATACAAAACGTCAAAATGCTATAAAATTAATGAAAGTATGTCAAAGAATCAATAAAACATAAAGCAAAAAGTTTTATGTTTTATTTGTAAAGAATTTGTAAGTCATGAATGATGTTGATAAGTCAACCGCATATAACTCATAACGTCCCACTGCAGTGCACAGGCCTTCCCGCATAGTACGGGCTTCCCTACACAGCATAGCATGAGAGACGAGGGCCCTACGCGGATTGGTGGATATTCATTAACGCCTAACATCCTTTAATTGTCGTCAGGACCGACGGCTTAACGTGCCCTCCGAAGCACGCTACTAAAATAATTAATCGCACAAAAGTTTTCAGATCAAATTAGTTAAATAAATAACTAATACGTAAAACAAAGAAAACACGCTAAAATATTTTTAAATGCCTTAACAGGTCAAGTTTACGTGTTTCTAATTGTTTTGAATAGAAGTCACAATAATTTTGAAGCCTATTATAATTTTATAGCCTTATTTATTTCTCTTTATATAAAATTAAGACATAAAAATATAAACTTACCAGTTTGTCCCATACAAGTAACTCGAAGTCTTAGAAGTTATTAACAGCGCAGCCGCCTGTAATGAGAAAACATATTGCTTAACAATTGCTAAAAAAAGTTAGTCGTTTGATAAGTCCGGGGTTACTATTACCTGATGAAATTGGTTAACACTCATGACTCAATCACACCATCCTTTAATGTTCCACTGTTGTTCCCAGGCTATTCCACACATTATGGCTATGGGAATTTAACAGCAATCCACCACGCTGGCCTAAGTTTGGATTAGTAGGTATTAACGCCTATCATTCTAAGCTAGGCGTAGAAGGGATCTGTCCCTTCTACGTCACAGAAGGACATAGAAGGGCTCGAAATAATATTATTTTGTCACTCGATATCAACTGTCATCCAATGATAATCGAGTGGAAAGCATTAAAACCATCCTCCTAACGTTATAAAGAATCTAGTAATTAAAAAATCAGATACATGAGTAATAAAAAAGGGGTACAGATATAATCATGCTTATTTATATATATTTAAGTACCTGTTAATATTTTTAATAACCTGTTAAATCAGTAATATTATTCAGTCTTCATTGTATTTAAAAAACTACTTATTAGTCAAAAGGTACGTATGTAATTATATAGGTACTTATTATATTAATTAATTCACTTAACATATGCCAAATAATTTTACATATTTGTACGTTTTAATAAATCTTATTATTTACCTGACTAGAAGTTTTTGTAAGAAGTTTTCATTAAGATGATTTCTGTTAGGTACTCGCTGCATATTCTGAAAATTAAAGAAGTAAATAATAATTAATAGAAGTAAAATTATCCTAAGGTTACTATAAATACAGCATTAATATACGGTTGGCCTTACGTATCGACCAATAAGTACCAAAATAATACACGTTTTGGCATATTTAGCATCCTCCATTTTTCATCTCGATTGCAGGCAGATTGGAAATAAGTAAATAACATAAAAGTAAGTTTGAATGGAAAAGCTTTGCAACGTAAACTCAAAATAGCTTCTTATAAATCTCTTACATTGGGATCGTCAATAATTGTTATTCTTATTTTTATCTCACTACCACTAGTTAGGATCGTCGAAAAGAGCCGGAATGCAACCTAATAGTCAATAATTTCAACTTTCTAAAACCCTGATATTTTACTTAACCGTAAACTTGTAAATAACATAAAAATAACCCCATATACATGACCATTGGATTGTAGGGTTGGTGACAATAGTATTTTCTAATCGGCCATCGCTGTACTGTTTAAATAAATAAATATCCACAGACATTCACACAGCGCCATCTCGCCCCAAACTAAGCATTAACCTGTAATAAGGGTACTAAACAACGGATAAATATATTTTAAACCTTTTTTGTGTGAATACATACATATTATACATAGAAAACACCCAGATCAATACAAAGAGATATGTTCATGCACACAAATATTCTGCTCGAGGATCGAACCCGGAACCGTTGGTGTAATAGTCGACGTCTCAACCATTACACCAGATGGGTCGTCATACATTACAAACAGTCTTATCAGCCATACATATTAACAATATATTTCGCATCCTAAACTAAACTACGTGTATACAAATTCAGTCACTTTTTTAGAGAAATTAAATGGGCAAAAACAAAATATAATGTTGCAAACTTAAAACTACACTCCAAGCGGAAAACTCGCCATCTTTAATTTGTATTTACGCTAGGAACGTTACATTTGAGGCCAACGTACAAACGTAAATCAACACGGGATAGTATATAACACAAACCATTAGAATTTAAGGCTATTACTATACAGAGTCTATTGCGGTGCTAGCCGGAATTTCCATATATATTGGGTATGATTTCTTACAGAAAAATAACAAGTTAATTTTAACTTATTTTAATCGACGATCCATTTGGGGGTTCAGGCGTCGGCGACTACACCAAGGGTTCCGGCTTCAAATCCCCGGACAGTTCAAACATTTGTGTGCATGAACATGTCTGTTTTTATTGGTCTGGGTGTTTCTATGTAAAATATTTTTTTATGTATTAACAAAAAAAAGTATATAAGTATGTTTAACAGTTGTTTAATATTTTTACTACAAGCTTCATGCTTAACCTGAGGCTAGATGGCGGAGTGTGAATATCAGTGGATTTTTTGTGTAACAGTTCACTGCATGACCCAGAGCGTCCTCCGATAGTGAGGAGTTTTGACATAGCTCCAAGACTTGAGACTGCAGTACCTATAAATGATTAGGTAAACGAGAGAACTATACCATCTGGTATTTGCTTATGGTTTTGACCCAAGACCGTCATTTACGGCACATACAAGAAGGGTAGGGGAGGTGATAAATATAAAACTTACCTAAAACAGATTGGCAATGTATTAAATACTTATTAACAATACTCTTCTGCTTCGTAGTTTTTTTATCATTTTGTTTTAGATTTAGCTCTTTGCAAGTGTAGATAAACAAGTTAACCATCATCAGCTCATTAAACGTCCCCACCGAGGGGCACGAGCCTACCCGTATAGGGTGATTAGGCCTTAGTCGTCCACGCGGGCCCAGTGCGGATTGTAAACAAGTTAACAAGACTTGTTAACTAGTAAACAATAACACGATCTTAAAAAAATGTTTTTTGATATTTTTGAAACTAAATATTACGAGTATTTTAAACTCGGAATAAGATTTTTGATAAATATAACAGTATGCTACAGCCGCTTTTGCTCATTGAAATAACAAAGACAGTCATTGATTTTTGAGCACTCTTTTGCTTTACTTTTAATTACAATTAATGTAGAGGTACACATCTACATTAATCTTAATATTTTTTTTATATATATATTTCAAAGATCTTTGTTACTAACACGATATGGAATTTATTGCGATATAAATATGTTTTATTTTGTTTTATATTTTTTTATTTATTTCATTATGGAATAAATGTCTACTTACAGTTTTAACAATGGTAAATAACACGCGGCCACCAAGACAATCGGTGACTAACTACCGACCGGCGTCCGTTGGTTTAGGTTTGTGTGCGCAGCCGTACTCTGTTTGTCTTGCACTCCGATAAATAACTTAAAAATTCCACTTTAAAATGGCTTAAAACTGTTCTAGTAATTTATTCTCGTAAAATAAAGTGTGATTGTTGGCGCAAATCGGGCGTCCTCAGTGGCGGATTTACCAATAGGCTAAGTAGCCTGGAGCCTAGGGCGGCCGATTTAGAGGGGCGGCAATTTTAGCCCAAATATTTTTTATTAAAATTAAATGTTTACACATTATGACCGAAATCCGTATATAAAAGATTACTAAACAAATCATAAAGTTACAATTTCATAATAAATGTAATCCCACCAAAACATTTCTAACGTATTCAATATCAAAAGTCACTTGGGGTGGCAAACATTTTTAGCCTGCTATCGGCAAATTTGTAAATCCGCCACTGGGCTTCCTACGCTTCGACCAATGGACCGACTGCTTGCGGAAGGTCGCTAATGGAGGCTGAAGGAGAAAAAGCAGTGGACCGAGAAATCTAGCGCTAAATAAGGGAGACCTTAGTCCAACTATATTTTAAATGGTTACTATTGTATTTTGTTTTTGACGTTCATGCGTGCTTTTTGTAAGCCTAATTTGATTTAATTTGATTTTGTCTTTTACTTTGAATTACCATAGGCTGAAGAGAATAGGAGCTTATGGTGATACTTACTCGACTAGTGACGGTAACTCTCTAGGTAACTTATGTGCTCCTAGTACATAGATTTTTGAGTACGTCTCTCATCTCCTTTGAGAACATCCTACCAAGTCACTGGGGCTGTGGCGACTGAGACGCACTCGACAATGGCTCTCAGTAATTTATGGGCTTTTGTCATAGAGCTCTCGACGCCAACTTCACCTTACTGTGATATTCTGTATATAAAAACATCGTGAGGAAACCTGCACGCCTGCGAAAAGATTCAAAGGTTGTGCGTGAAGTTGGCCAATGCGCACTGGGCCCGCGTGGATGTCTAATAAATAATTCACCCTATACTACATAGTAGGCTCGTGCCCCTAGGTGAGGACGTTTTATGAGCTGATGATGAGGGCCCATATCTCTATGGGCCTTTAAACAGTCATTTTTAGTGGACTTCGTGATTTGAAATTATTGGATTTGATACTCACTCACTCACACTTCTAAATCACCCTAACGTAATAACTGACTCCCCCACAAAAATGTCTTGATCGTCAACGTAAATTGACTTAAAATCCAACCGATCAAATTGTCCCATCCCAATTCGATTACGCCTAAAAAGTTGCGGTCTTACACGCAAAATTGAACCTTAAATTCGAAAAGTAAGTTCATAAATACGTATTTTTGTATGCACATACACGTTTGCCGTACCCAAGACGCGAGCGGGATTAGAATTTTGGCGAAATTTGCATCAAAGTGATACGTGATTATGTGAGCAGTTGGTGCATATAGGTGGGTATATGGGGGGAGTCGAAATAAAGCGTAAATATAGGGTGTCCGTGTAGTTTTGGACGGGATCGCCGAGTGGGTGGACGCGGTCGGGCGCAGTATATGCTACATATACAGATACAGCAGCCATTGCTTATATTTATTTCGACCTTTTATTCGTTCTTTTAGAGCTTCGGTGGCTCATTGGTTTGCAATGTCGCCTTCAGATCTAGAGGGTGCATGTACAAATCCCGCCGCGTACCAATGCCTATCCAAATTTTCAAAATTGTATTTACGTTTATCCGACGCTCTTACGGTGAGGAAAATATCGTAAATAACCGGCACACATCTTCGAAGAAATTCAAAGGTGTTGCGTGAAGTCAGCCAATTCGCACCGGGCCCGCTTGGACGACTAAGCCCTATACACTCATGTTTTTTTAAATACCTTTCATTAGAAATGCCAGGTGTAAAAATAAGTTGAATGTTAAATTATTACTTAAAAAGGAAACATTTATGCCTCTTTAAGAAAATACAAGCGTGGTTTGAGGTGTCTAAATCAAAAGCCTGTTTAATTTGATATTTATAATACGAAGAAGTTATTTCAGTGTCAACAGAAACGACTATAAATTATTCCTCACAGCATTAAACCGTGAGAAGGTACCGCGCATCCCAAATCTCACATCACTAACAATAAATCGCCGTTGAATTTCCACAAAACGAATAAACATAATTTCAATGAAATTAGAATTTTAATACTAAATCGCCCCTTGGTCAGCATCTTGGATGAATCCGGCCGAAACCGGTTTCCGTGTGACGGTCAAAGATCACGTGTGATCCGTTCCCACATTACGCATGCGCCGGGTCGCTTGACCGATCTGGCGATCTCTGACCACCTCACAATAGAACAGGATCGGGGCTAAGCGGAGGGTCAAGTTTAAAGTTCAGAGTTATTGAGACAGTAGTTTTAAGGATAAGGACTTTATGTTATCCTTAATAGAAAAGCATTTCAAAATTGTAGGCCAGTCATTTGATGTCGCGTAACATTTTATTTATGAAAGAATTTAAAACTTTCCTGTTGTTCTTACACGAAAAGATTTCGTAATTAAAAAATCAAAGGTTCGCTAAATAAATAAGTACTAGTAAGGTCAGTTAGTTTTTTATTAAATAAAACCCACATAATGAGCTTTATAGTTGGCTAATTTAAGTTTTTAAGTAAGCGTAATCGTTGTTAGCTAAATACATTTTAATTAATTTTGACATTAATTTTACGTGAAATACGTACGTAAAATTAATGTAAAAATTAATTTAATTATACTAACAATCATTTTTAGTCACTCCACTAACCCATATTGATGTAATAAGTGGTCCGAAATAAACGTGTATTATTATTATTACTTATTGCACTTTTCCTAAGAACACAGTAGAAAATGATTTTCAATGATATTTATGCGCCCGACTACGCGTATACTGTGTAGCATTGCTTGAATTCACGTGTGGTGGTGAAGGCGCCTCGCTTGAGGACACGCACACATACGCGACGATATCAATTATCCACTCGTGTATTTATTTACGAGGTGGATAGTGGACGGGGTATGGTTGGCATTGATGCGATTCACATGTAACTATTTTCATAGACAATGCGTTTAAGGCCTGTATTCTAGAACGTGACTCAACGCTAATGTATAGAGCGGTATCCCTTTGTAACTCGTATTCTAGAAAAGGCAACAGTCCACACCATTGAGTTACGTTACGTTTCCCAAGACCCTTTATATGCATTTACATGAATACTTGTATATACCATCTCTTAAAACAGTATTACTATAATCATACATCATCATTTTTGGACCAGGAAAGGGAATATAAATAATGTAATTCCGTTTGTAATATGTGTCTGGCGGTAAGGTCTTGGTTGAGATGATATGTTTCAACACTACTGATTCATCTTTTTAATCGCTACATAGTAAAAAGCAAAGTCGTTTTGTCTGTCCCTTAGTCCCTATGTATGCATAAATATTTAAAACTACAGTAGAACGCCGATTATCCGAATTAATTGGGACCGGGGTCGATTCGGATAATCGAAAATTCGGATATTCGGACATAGCCTGGTAATACAGGAAAACGAACTGTCACACATCGAATAAACTTTATTAAGTTTAACAAACACAGTTCTACAATAACGCTCACTTGAAAATCTCGATCAGTTAAAGTTGCAACCCCATCAGGCCTTATCAAAATACAAAGTGTAAAAATTCAGAACGATAATAGAGGCTTAGGACCGATTCGGATAATTGGCGATTCGGTTAATCGGCGTTCGGATAATCGGCGTTCTACTGTACTACGATTATGATGAGGTTTTTTAAAAGATGGAGCGATTGAAGAGGAAGGTTTATATGTATAATAGCATCCATTTAATAATTGGAGAAATACTGTTTTTTTTAGGTTTGTGGCGGTACCGGCCGGAGCGGCGGGAGCGTACCTATTATCAGCACTGCATCTCTGCGAAGCCGGGGCGGGTCGCTAGTATAGTAAAATGTTTCTACAAATATCTGTAAATCTAAAATTAAATATGTACATAATATTCGTACTGTAGACAAAATATAGATTCGTAAATAATTAATGTGGCGTTTTTAATGACGGCTGGTGGTCTTAAAGAATCACCAATAGACGAGCACTGAAAACTCTCTGCCTAAGTAAATGAAATGTTCATATAATCACAATAGAATAAATGTATAATTTTGTGTCTTTAGTGATCATCTAACCAATTAATTTAGTTCCTTTAGTACTAAATGTACAAAATCTATCTCTTCTGCAGTTCTAATGTAAGCCTGTACGTTTAACAAATCTCTCAATTTCATATAACCTACAGTGAGTTTAAATAGTTTCTTAGAAAATACTCAGTAAAAGTTGAAAATCACAAATTGAATTCACGAACACATAAATAATTCACACATGATTACAACTCATAAGCAAGTCTGCAAAGTCGATTCTAATCCCATGTGAGGCGCCGCACGTTGAGTGAGACGAGCGTGTGTGTGCGCGCGTGTGTGTAAGGCGAAGTTAGATCGTCCACACTTTACCGCGGGCCTCGATAGGAACTGTATAGAGGGAGGCGCGTGTGGAACCACTTGAGGTTATAACATAAGGATTATTAATGTTGCAAGAAAGAAAAAAATATTAGGTGCACCAAAGCATTATACACAGAAACAATATTAACATATATTTACACTTTCTTTGCTTAAATTAAATTTACACGATATTCATGTGTCGGTATATGTGGGTGCAAAACGAAACTATCAATTCGCTCTTTTATTTATATTATCATCATCATCTCAGCTGATTATACATCTCCACTTAGGGCACGAGCCTACCATTGACTATGTGGCAATCCAAAGCAAAGATAGACGGGGGCGTTGCTAATATGGTGGAAGTAAGATTCAGGTACAACTGAGGCAGACGAATTATGAGCAAGTGATTTGGGATAAGGACAAGGCCAAGTGTGGAATAGTCGAATAGACCTGTCATCCTCACAGAAATCCGGCGTGAAACAGCGCGCGATGTTTTTCATCGATTGAAAGAGGTGTCCGGAAACCCAGAATTATACTGAGATCTCTATCAAGGGTATCCATAGGTGCCGAAATCACTTACTATTAGATGAATGGTCTACTTGTTTGTACTAGTTCTTTTTTAAATAAAGCAAGGATTAATTAATTCTTTGATTCATGGTCGGGGTTCTGTTATTGACATATTCAAAGATTTAGTTTTCAATTATATCAAAACAGTAACTGATAAATATAATAATAAGTATGTATAAATAAAAATATATACATCACCAGAATCGTCACGTCCTGTGGGTGTGCCCTGGTCAGCTTCTAACATCATTAATCTAACTTTCGTGCTACCCTTTATAATAGTTCGGCCTCCCCCGGGTGCGGCCGAGGGGGTTGGGTTGTATTAACATACGAATTTGGACCCGTCCGCGCCTGCCTTCTTGGGTGGGACCGAATTTAAGTTTCGCATCGTATTGATCCGTTTTTGCTAGTTACAACGGACTTATTTCTGTCACGTATTTAAGCTTTGCGAATGGCTGCGTTTATGTAACGTTTTGGTTGCGATCGGGTGGGTTTTGATCCTACGGTGATTTAGGTAGGCTTTTTGATTGCTTGAGGTAAAGGAGCTTTTGGCCCATCTGATAGTAAATGGTGATTGCCGAATATAGTCTAAGAAAAGAGATTATAGATAGTTCTAAAGTCACAACCAAGGCGCTGACTACCATAAAGCCTGTTGATTGTTATTAATTACTCGGGTCCGGGTAGGCCCGTGATACTCGGTGGGGACGTGTAATGTGTAATGATGATGACGAAGAAACACTCCTATTTCTATAACACATATCTTTTAACGATATCATTATGATACAGTTTGCGTCTATATTATTTGTGTTTAGTGCACCTCTTAAAAAATCTTTCTTTCTTTGGGTGAGGTATGAAATGAAAAATTCAAATCATTTTCGAAACCACAGACGCCTTCCCGATTATGAAAAATTGGAAAGAAAATACAAAACACAATCGTAAGCTCATTTAACTTAAAGATGATACAAAAAAATGATGTAACTATATTTTTAACATACTAAAACTCATATATTCTCCCGCTTACTACGAGTAGTTAGGGCATATTTATTTATGTAATAAGAATATAATAATGCTACATATATCAAACTATGAAGTCAACCAAATATATTAAAAATTTAATTAAATATAGCAAATAAACCGCGTCATCGGAGAAAGCATTTATCATATGCTACACAAATACTAGTTCCATCAATTCATATTCCGAATAACACTTCAAAGGTAACCAAAGAACACGGCGTTTTTAATCTCTTCCGTTGAAGCGGGAGATAACTCCTCCTTTTTCTACGCAGGAAGTTTTTTTCTTCGCATAAAAGCCTGTTATTGAGTCGTGTCAATTGGATCTGATTGGATCGCTTCGCAGTCGACGAGTAACACAAAAAAACTATGTGAATATGGAATCTAATAGGTCTGGGATATGAATACGAATTAAGACTTTGATGACTACAAATAAGAATATAATTCTCACACGCTGATCACGTATGTCACAGAACCGATAGCCGTTGGAGCAGACGAGTTCTGGAGTGGAGACCGCGTCTTGGAAAGCGTAGCGAAGGACACCCGGCCCCATGGACCGACGACTTGCGGAAGGTCGCTGGTGGATGCTGGATGAGAAAAGCGGACCGGGATATCTGGCGCAAAATGGGGGAGACCTATGTGGACTTGCGATAGGGTGTCGAAGAGTGAAGCTGACTGTTCAAGCGGTCAAGAACAAACATGCACACAAACACAATAAACATATAGCATTCTTCATTTAACCTAACCATTCAGATAAAGCGTCGGTGACTCATAGGTATGGACTTTTGCCTTCCTATCTGGAGGGTGCAGATTCAAATGTACGTGGCGGGCACGTACCCATGTCTTTTAAAATTTTCCAAATTATTTGAACGTTTATCGGACGCTCTTACGATAAAGGAAAATATAAAGGTACTAAGCTAATCTCATATTTTGCTTAGATATAAAAAACACGTTTATCTAAACTATGTGAAAGATTTTTCTGTTTTGGCGATTGTTGGGTTACGTAAAAATGTATTATCATTTATCACGTATATAGTAATTACCATGAAACCAAATATCTACTATTAAAAATAGACAAAATAACAAACAACTTCAATCTGTAATGAGTTCAAATTTTAGTACACGTATTTACAGTGAGAATATTTTTCCATCCCAAAGTTAAATTAGTCCCAAAACAATTTGGCCAAGGAACGTTGTGAAGGGATTCGAGAATGCCAAATTAAAGGGCACGAATGGAAGACCCCTCGCTCTAGCGATTTCTTGAATAGGGGCCCAGAAAGGGGTCTTTATTGCCCACTTGCGTTGTTTTCCAGAATTAATTTCGGCGCTTAGTGCGTTAGGGTAGTTTGCAAGGGTCGGCAGTCTTAAATATTAGTGTGTTCACTGTGTTATGTAATGTGGAATTCAAAATGGATTCCTCCAAAAAAATATATACATCAATATATTTAAAAAATATTCTATATATGGTTTCTTTATAACAATTATAACTCACGAATGCTGTTAGCCGCATATTGCTTTGAAAGCTTCAAGAAGCATTTTTTTATGTTAAAGTGTACAGGACGGTCAAGACTCTCACCTGATGGTAAGTGATCCGCCTGACCATGGAAGAGCGGCATTGATGAGACCAACAACTGATAGACAGTTATTATTCCCTGACAATGCCGCACTGTGCCGATATCAGATACAAAATGTTAGGTCTCTTATAACGGTAATTTTGCATTTGCCATCTTGCATCTCTACTGATTCGCTAATAAAGGTTATGTATCGCTGGAAGATGTTAAAAACTGGTAGGTATGTATTTATGAATAAAACAAATAAATCAAGAATTTCAAAGAAAATATAAAAATATGTACTAGTCGTTATTTCCCCTAACACTTTGTTATTTAAAAAAAGATATCTACTTATTTATAAAACTAGCATATTTTTCAGACAACCTTAAAAAATAATTCCAGCCAAGCCTATAAGCAACTCTGCCTCATAAAATATTTTCATATGAAATAGATATCGCACGATGAGTATGAAAATTGTGAAATAATACGACAGTGCTGTTTACTAGAACTAATGAGATCGAATACGATCCGATGCCCATTTCAGCAACACTAACTTCAGAATACATCTGCGACGTGCATTCTTAGAATAAAAGTGACCTAAGTCAAAAAATTCAAAATGATGGAAGCAAAAAGTCATTACAAATTATGTACTTGATTATTGCACTTTGATCGAAGATCAAGATTTCTTGAAAATTCTATTCTTATGTACTCAAAAGTATGTACTTTACAGCCTAGCGCAGTAGAGAACTCATCAACATCATAAAACGTAGTGTTTTATATACTCTTCGATCATCAGCTTATATTTTAGACTAGCTATTCCCCGCGGTATTATCTTCGTTATAAGATATTCTCCTGTAGTAATCATAACCTAAAAAGCGCGCAGCCAAAAGTAACCTAAGTTTTTCTTATTACCCGGTACCTAGCAAAAAAGTCCTGGCCAAATCCACCAGCTGTTTAAAGATTACCCGGATCAAACAGACAGACAGACAAAATTTAAAAAATGATGTTTTGGTGTATGTGCCGTGATGATTGTTGCAATGATTATTTATTATTATTTCAAAATTACAAACAGTCACTTTATTTTATTTATATGTAATAGGGGAATAGATAAACAGGTGATAAAGCCTGCGCGACTTTTCTACAGTCTATATCCCACGAAATATTTCGAACGCACGATTCCCGGCACGAGCTCAACTGAAATTTGGAAAGCATTAATAACAATAAATATTGAGAATGGAAGTAACCGGCGTGTGCCGGGCCGCTTTTCTCCCCAAACCATACAAGGTTACCTAGCCCTTCCCGCAACGCCCTAAGCCGACGTTCCAGTCCCGCTCTAGGACACCTTTAGGCGTGTGTAAATGTTTAATATTGAGAACACTTGGTGTAGCAGTCGACGTCTCAATCGCTACACCAAATATATATGAAATGATTTATTTTTTACTTATGTCACTTTAGCACCAAGCTTGCGATATATGGTTGGCAGAACAAAGCAAGTTGGATAAGTGTGACGGGTTCACCGGGCCGTGAGGACCTGAGCAGGCCGCTCTGAGATCAAAAGCTCGCGGTGTCGCTACAACTCGACAGACTACTTTTAACGTATATAGTCTGATAGGGCTATAATTAGAACTAATGTTCTGGAAAACTGCTATACTCTTCTTTATTCCCTTTCTCTTTATTTTTTAAGCTCAATATATCTTATAATAAAATCTGCTTAATAGGGACTTTACCATATTGAATGAGCTTTTTAAAGCACAATTTCAATGGCATAGCAACTACGACGTTATAGTTGTCAACGGATGTACTTTTAAAATCTATCTTATGATGAAAACTAAAGGATTCGATAAATCATATAACGATAGTTTGAGGTATTAAAGTGGTAATGATTTTCGCTGTTCGCATACATGACATCCCAAAACATGTGACGAGCGCATTTGGCTCTTAGTTCAGTTTTCAAGTGTGCGTTTCAGATTATTTTTTGCATCAACTCCGAATTATTTTCGATAAAAATTCAATCCTGTTAAATTATTTGTACCATGTCTATTCAGATCGATTTAATTGATCTAAGAACTAACATTCGCAAGGCACAGTCTTTGCTTTCCCATAAGAGGGTCATCGTCTGTGAAGCTGTTGTAAAGAAATATATATACTTGTAGAATTCTTCTCGGTTGAAGGTGTACTTAGAGGTGCTTTCTACGGACCTTACTAAAAACTTCTAAAGTTCAGTTGCCAAAACTCATAACTTAACAAAATTAAAAGTACGCACACAAAATTTCAAAATACCCAATTTCATCATGTTGATTTTCTTTGTTTGTGAGGTTGTCTGAAAGAGATCGCTTCAAGCGACAAGACCGCCTAAATTGCATAATTTTCTTTTTTATTTCTTTATTTATTGTTAAATTTGTATCTTTTCTTTGGGTGCAATAAAGAATTATATCTATCTGTATCTGTCTACCCATTAACAAAATATCACGCGGTAATTCTCAAGGCAACACCAAGCTTCGCAAACAAAGACTTGCCCCTCCCATCTACCCTCCGCGCCCTTCAGTCCCTCCCTTAGATTACTCCTCTAAGATCGCCCGTACGCACTTCCCCTCTTTAATTGTGACTCCCGGATTCATTATTGCCGTATCCTTTAGCGACCCGCTTCCCTCTTATCTTTAGATGTTGCGTATGTGTGAGTGATTTTGGGGTTTTAATACATGACTGGATGTGCCTTTTACATTTCAAGGTTTTTAAGTTAGGACCCCTGGTCCGCTAGAGAGCGAATTTGGAAAATGAAGTTGCTGACTCCACCGGATTTCCCTGCAGCTAAAGAACAACTGTCCGGTATGGCCAATTTGGAAACACTCAATCGATTGCGATTCCAGGTCGACTGCTGTAGGGAAAATATGGTAAAGTGGGGCTTCCTTGTGGAGTCAAAAATACATTGCGACTGCGGGGTTTCACCTTAAATCATGGAGCACCTGATTTCTTGCCCCCTGGTTGGGGGTCGGCCTACGTTTCGTTTTAGATTACGCGGACGCTACTCGAAAACCTATCTGCCCCATCGGCCATCGGTTCTACGCACTATGTGCCCTGCCCACTGCCACTTCAACTTGCTTATCCTGTGGGCTATCGGTCATTCTCGTTCTCCTACGGATATCCATGTTATTATCTGTTTGTTATTGGTCTCATTTCAAATATTCCTTATAATCACTCTCTTTCTTTACAATGCTTTGTAACATGCTTTTATGAGCTTCACTTTTAACCGAGTTCGAAAATTTGAAATCTTGACTCATTTCCTGGTCTTCGGTTAGGTTTAAGTTTTGCACACGCTCTGTGTTTAGATGACAATAACATGACTAGCTAAGAAACTTCTTTACAAATCCAATATGGCGGCCTCTCCAAGTTGGCGCACTGGCTGTTTGAAATCCACCTCCATGATATGGGGGTGGATTTCAAGGGGTTTTCAAGGGCTCAAGTTCAAATAAAATGGTTTGCTGTCTAGAATACTAAAAAAAATAGTCACGTGACTTGAATCCAATATGGCGGACGTCCAAGATGACATGACATTACATTTAAATTTACGAGTGGAGCTGCGAGTGAGTAGTGTCATTTAACATTAAGAAAACCATCGGTCCGTTTGACTAAACTACATATAAGATTTACTAAATGCCTATAATTAGTTCCATCCAGTGTCATTAACATCTGCGAACATTTAGAAACACCCTCGCGCCGAACGGTGCAAGTGTGTCTGTGTTTCATTAATTTACGTAATTTGGGTCTTGTGAGGGACCGGCCGCTAGTTTTAGTTAGGCGTTTGTTTACCTCATTATATATTTACTGGTTGTATGACGGCTACGGTCGCCGGGGAAATATAACTTGGGCGGCACATGCTTTTGATAGTTCATACTTCGTAGAGAAATAACTATGTTTCAAATTTGTTTATGTTAGAACGAAACGTATCTTTTAACATCAGCCTATTCCTACTGCAAGGAACAGGCCTACCTATTAGCCATGGGGAGATTGGGCTGTAGCCCAGCACGCGGGCCTAGCACGGTTTGGTGAGTGTAAGATACTTTTTTTATGTGTACAGGACGGTCAGAACGCTCACCTGATGATAAGTGATACGCCTTACCATGACAGAGTTACATTGAAGGAGATCAATATCAGATAGACTTTAGTGAGATTGTAGGCGAGGCCGACGGCTTAAGCATGGATCTTCCTTTTCGGACAATTTGGTTATTCAGCCTGCAATACATGTTCTGACGAAACTAGGGATAATTGCTCGAAATTTCACTATGCGGTGTCCACTTAGTATTAGAACCTGATCACTTAGCGATATAAACCATCGCTTAGATCATTAGGCCCGTATTCTAGAAGGAGATTCAAGCGTTGATCTTTACCTAAATAAAGTTAGACAGGGATACCGTTACCGCGAAAATGTCAAGAGCATATTGATGAAACTGATTATTGTAATTGGTACGAAAAAAACGATTAAAGCCATATTTTTAATCTGTGATAAATTAATACCTACATATAGTACCAAGAATTTTAGCAAGAACTTTAGTTAGGCGTGTTTAACTTCTATAAGTAAATTTCTAACCTATTAAATACCTTAATTTGTTATAATATTTTATACCTGACCTTATAATAATATTTAATATTTTATACCTAACCCTGCAAACAAATAAACAAATATATCCCAAATAGAAACACGTTTTAATTAAATCAACACAATTGAAGTAAATACCGCCCCACGAGACGGTGGACACGTACGAAAACTTAACCACTATTTGGCTGCCATTTTGAAAATTAACAATTTCCCTTTTATAATACTGAATGCGAAACAATGCGGTGGAATACCTACTCCCGAAAATGTCAAAGCGACGCGTCCCCATCTTTTCTCGAATGTCGTCTCTAAGTGTTTTGCGCGAAGGTTTATATTGGGGTGAAATGAGGGTCTTTTGTAAGGAGATTAGGACAAAGTAACACGTATTAGAGAGCTAATGAATACCATAAGTCAGCTTGAATAGAAAACGCGCGGAGAATCGTCGTGTGGTTTGCGGTACGTAACTTTTCAACAGCATATATCTGTCTTTAAAGACCGTTTAGAAATTGGAATAGAAACAGTACAATTTAAGGAACTTTCAAGAAGTAGAAGATATTTTAAAATATTCACACCTCATATGTCTTAAATATTTTCCATATTAGGAAATGATAATAACTGTCTTTGTTCATACGAGTAATATGAGTTTATATACCTATTCTTTAAATGGTAAAAGAATAAATAAATTTGCAATATGTGCCTGCTAGCAACCATAAAGAATACGTAAACAGTGTTATATAATTTGAGATTTATCAGAATTAACTCTTTTAAATTAATAAATTAAAACATTTTTTTTCACTTTATACCTACAAGTATACCTCCCCCTCAATCATAACTGCTACTTCTTATAAGTCGGTTCCTATACAGTACAGCTTCATAAATGTTTAAATTCAAATAGTGTTGAATTATAATTTTACTATTACAAATATTTTAATAAACAGCATACCAGACACCCAGAAATGATTACTGGATATTAGTTCTCTTTACTTCGAGTGTAGTAAACACATTTAACCAGAGTTAAAAAAAAAGGTGAACACTTCGCTCAGTTCCGCGCTTCAAGTAGTTTTTTTTCTGAACTTACTACTGCTGTAGGCCGCAGTTGACCTTTATAGCTTCACCGGGCAATTGGCGAGCGGAGATCGCTCTCAGCCTTAACAATTTACACAAGGAGCCTAAGGTGAACTATACTATACTAACAGTCGTGAGCGACTAATCAGTAGAAAAGTCGCCTGACGAAAAGTGGCAATATGGCGGCGCTAAGCGGCGAATGGCGCGAATGGCACGGCGCGGAATGGTGCGGGAAGGCATGCGGACGCGCGCCACACCAGCGCAGGGCTGCCAACCGAGTAAAAAAATATTATTGTATTAATTAAATTACTAATTAGCGTCGGTGGCTCATTGGTGTGGACTGTTGCCTTCCGATCCCGCCACGTACCGTATTTCCGCATTTTGAAATGTATGTACTTTATCCCATGTTCACGTCTACGAAGAGATTCAAAGGTTGTGCGTGAAGTCGGCCAATCCGCACTGGGTCCGTGTGAACGACTAATAGGCATTACTAACACCCTTTACGGGTAGGCTGGTGCCCTTTGGACGGGACGTATAATGAGTTGATGTGATGATTGTATTAATTTTACTGTAATTTTATTTGTTTGTATCTTAATTGTATATGGTTAAGGTGGCACATGAATGCCAAGTACTAGGAATCGGTCCACGTGGAAGTCATTAGGATCATCATCGTTCAGCAGTGGACATTTTTGGCTATAATGATGATAAATAAAGCCTATGTATATACATAATCTATATATGTATATATATACATAGGCATATACATATATAATATATATATATATATATACATCGATAAATGAGCTATCTAACACTGAAAGAATTTTTCAAATCGCACCAGTAGTTCCTGAAATTAGCGCGTTCAAACTAACAAACAAACATACAAACAAACTCTTCAGCTTTATAATATTAGTATAGATATATAATTGTAGTGTTGTGTCAGCCCTATCGCGTGCGAATATCTCGCGAGTCTCCTGTAATTGAAAACATACTGTATTCGGACAGTTTTAATGGCGCTCACGTAACACCGGCCGAGCGATTTACAACTGTGTTAGACGTTCTGTAGGTATTCGCGGCGGGAACATTACCATTTACAATTAGTTTTGTTACATTTACATTAATTGGTAGTTTAGCGTCGGTGGCTCAGTGGTGTGGACTGTCGCCTTCTACCGGGAGGGCTGAGGTTCAAATCCCGACACGTACCATGTATTTTCGAATTTTCGAAAATATGTACGTTATCCGACGCTCTTACGTGAAGGAAAACATCGTGAGGAAACCTTCATGCACCCCTGCGAAGAGATTCGAAGGTTGTGTGTGTCGTCCAATCCGCACTGGGCCCGTGGACGACTAAGCCTAATCACCCTTCACGGGTAGGCTCGTGCTCCTCGGTGGGGACTTTAATGAGCTGATGATGATGGTAGTTTATTCCTAAGTAATGACCGATCATTGGATAGGTGATCACGATTATTATCTCAGTGCTTAGTGCTACTAGCTACCTCACTAAGCACTGAGATAATAATCGTCAAAAAGTTTGGTTTCGGCTATAATGTACTTGGGAACGGAATCAAACATCGGTCGTGCTTGGATGGAGGCTCAATATTTCTAATGCCATAATTTCTAATGGGAGGACTATGACTAAAATATTTTCTAATGGAGGAACCTATTGACTAAAATATTTTCTAATGGGAGAACCTATTGACTAAAATATTTTCTAATGGGAGACCTATTGACTAAAATTTTCTAATGGGAGAACCTATTGACTTAAATATTTTCTAATGGGAGGACCTATTGACTAAAATATTTTCTAATGGAGGACCTATTGACTAAAATATTTTCTAATGGGAGAACCTATTGACTAATATTGTTACGAGCTGGGGTTTCGGATAAATTATTGCCAAAACAGAAGAACACGCGTACAACTTTATTAATTAACCATATTAATCACCCACACAACTAATTACACTTACACTGTACTAATTAATTAATTAACGCACGCTAAAATCCGTTATTAACACTGCACACTATAACACAACACTTTCCGCACACACACGTAATAATCACACGTTAACTCTTCACACTGTTGTATCACACTCGACGATCCCTTAGATATCGCTGTATCACTCGCTTCTTCCTTGTAGTCGCAGGTATTTCGCTCTTCGTTCGCTCTTGAGTAGAACACAAGACTCCCGGCGCACCCGTCGGCCCGCCTTATATACCTGTCCGGCCGCTGAGCTCGAAGCGTCGACGTCATTCTACATAGTTCGCGAATTCTAGAACATACTACACTCTTTGCTATTTGACAATTCGCATGTCATACTCTATGGATTGTCTGTGGACTGACGTCACATATTAGCCGCCATATTTAATGACATTTTAAATACGTCAATTCGTAACACTGCCCCCTTCCAAGAAATGCTCGTCCCGAGCATTATCTCCATAGAAACGCGCTAATCGATCCACATGAACAATCTTGGATGCTCCTCGTGGGTGCTTGCGTATACGGTACGTGACGTCGTTAATTTTGGTTATAACTTGATACGGTCCATCCCATTTGGCTTGAAGTTTGGGAGACTTTCCTTTGCTTCGAAGTGGGTTATGTAGCCATACCAATGAACCTTCTTCAAAACCTTGATTGTTTACGTTGCGTCGTAACGTGTTTTGGCCCTCTCCGATGACTGCTGTTGTTGGGCAGTTGTAATTGCTGCCCTGTCTACATGTTGTTCAGTCCGCCATGCGTTAATTTGCTTGCGGCAGTTGGAGCGAAGATGGCCTTTGAGCCCACAGGAATAACATCTAGGGATAAATCTCCGCAAATATCGACAATCAGCCGTTTCAACAACTTCCCTGATGTGGTGGGTTCTTGGTCTTGTCGCACTGCTTCCACTTCCAACGCATGGGCCAAGGCGTCCTTTAGAGTAGCGTGGTGTCCAAGTCGCACAGCTGCTCTCACCTCCAAATCCCGTATGCCATCCACAAAGGCCTGCACCAATATCTTCTGAGCTAGTATGGGCTCTGTTCGATATGCTTTACGAACAAGCTTCTCAATCTCCAATCCCCACTGTTGTAAATTCTCACCAACGCGCTGGACCCGTTCTTTAAGCTGAGCGCGAAACACATGTTCCAAATGAGCATCACCAAACCTGGATTCCAGTGCTTGCACCAACTGTCCATATGTCACATCGTCGCCAAGAGTTTCAAGAACAACAATGCTTCGCCCCTTAGGCCCAATGTTAGCGCCGTCAAAGCCTGGGATTCGTCCACGAGTTCATTTTCTTAACCACCCCGAACTGTACTTTGTACGCCGACCAAGACGTTGTCCCATCGAATGGCGGCACTTTAACGCCTTTTGTTGAAGGCGCGCAACCAACGGATAGCGGGCTACCGTTGGTGATCTTTAGCTCCTTCACTTCCTTCTTGAGGTCGGCAATCTCGACGAAAGCTTCCGTAATCCGTTTCTCATGATGGCCGACTTGCTCCCTAATTTCTTGAAGATCCTTCACAAACTTGGTATGGATGTCCTTGATAAGGAGCATTTGTTCTTCTTGTCGACGAGCCTGCTCTTCCTTGTAGACCTGCAGCTGCGCCTGTAATAGTCGAGCTTGTTCCTCCTGTCGGCGAGCCTGTTCCTCCTGTCGGCGAGCTTGTTCCTCCTGTCGGCGAGCTTGTTCCTGTAGCAACGCCATCAATGCAGCCATATCGAAAGTGGACGCTGCAGAGGCCGTAGATGGTCCCGGCACACCTTCTGTTGCAGTCGCTGGGCTGCCCGATGATGGCGACTCTTCAAACCGGCTCCTGTCCATAGCGGCTTGTCGCTGGCTTCTAGTACGAACAACGTCCGTATCTTCCTTCGGTAGCACAGGCATAATTTATCCCACTTCTGACACCAAATGTTACGAGCTGGGGGTAATAACACGGTAACACACTTTATTAATTAACCAATATTAATCACACACAACACTAATTACACTTACACTCGTACTAATTAATCAATTAACGCACGCACTAAAATCCGTAATTAACACTGCACACTATAACACAACACTTTCCGCACACACACGTAATAATCACACGTTAACTCTTCACACTGTTGTATCACACTCGACGATCCCTTAGATATCGCTGTATCACTCGCTTCTTCCTTGTAGTCGCAGGTATTTCGCTCTTCGTTCGCTCTTGAGTAGAACACAAGACTCCCGGCGCACCCGTCGGCCCGCCTTATATACCTGTCCGGCCGCTGAGCTCGAAGCGTCGACGTCATTCTACATAGTTCGCGAATTATCTAGAACATACTACACTCTTTGCTATTTGACAATTCGCATGTCATACTCTATGGATTGTCTGTGGACTGACGTCACATATTAGCCGCCATATTTAATGACATTTTAAATACGTCAATTCGTAACAATATTTTCTAATGGGAGAACCTATTGACTAAAATATTTTCTAATGGGAGGCCTATTGACTAAAATATTTTCTAATGGGAGGACCTATTGACTAAAATATTTTCGTATAAATATGCCCTTTAAGTATATGGAGATATAATGGAATTAAAGTCCTGGCATACAACGTTTGGGAGCCAAGCCAAACCAACCTGCTTAACACAATGATGTCACCTTGTAACCAACAAGTTCAAGCTACCTCGGAACGTACTCGAGATAAAATTTTTAACAGTTCATTACGATAGATTCTTAATTTGATCATTATTCAACAACAACGCGCTAGTAAATTTCATTGTTGACTTTTTTATTCATTTATTCAAAACTTAAACACTAGTCATTTGTAATAATCTGCCAAACTGCACATACTGTTTGTCGGCAGCAGCTAGAATATCTCAGTAGTTTTACAGAAACAGTGTAGAAGAAAAAGAGAAAAATTTAGTTAAAAATGAGTCATTATCTATCGAGTGAAGAATATTATATAATTTTGAATAAAGCACAAGTACATTATGTATGACGTAAGTCTTCGCAGCAGCTTGTCCAAGCCGTCACCGTCGACGCCCCCAAAACCGCATAGTTGCTAAGATAAAACTATACAACCAACAGTTCAGAACCAGAATAACAACAAACTTCACCCTGCTAGGCAATTGTTAAACCTACCGAGGCTTTTTACGCACATTACGCCAGCCTCTAGTTAAAGTTGCCAACTGCAGCGGAACTACGCCCGTAGAACTCTACTAGAACTTTCTAGACTATATAGAGCCACAAAGGTAGCGTATCAGCGCATCAGCGGTATCTGGAACTGCTTTTGAATGCAAATGAGTTGGAAAAGTCCCGCCGAGTAAGAAAACAGGGAGAGCTAAAATGGCGCTCGCCGAGTCTGGTGCGCTGTTAGAGGTATTAATTGAAGTTTATTTTGATTTGATACTTTATGATCTTTTTAATCAACATTTTAGTCGTAAATAAAGTGCTCGATTAGTTATGACGTAACGATGCGGTAATATGACTGTCTGTCTACCTTCAGTCCGGAATAGAGCTTCCAATCTTTTGACTGGTAGAAATTTAGGAAAGTTTCCACGTAGACGACATTGGAGCACAGTTTTTTACATATCATTATCATCCTTACAGCCTAGTATGTCAACTACTCCATGGCTTCCACGCGGACAGCTAAAATATCTCAATAGATATTCGATTATATATTTATAAGATATTTTAATTCTTATAACAAATTGTAACTTACAACAAGATTATCATTTGCTTTATCAGTTTTAAATATATTTTTGCAAGATTCGCGTACTAAGAGTAAGTATCTAAATTTGTTACATAATATTTTTGTTACTCAACATTAATACACGAAAATATGAAAAATAATCTTATCCAACTTATACAATATTATGCCTTAAAACTCCTTGTTTAGTCTCCATTGAAACCGTGATGTATGTATGACACAATATGTATTAATATAGTCCCGTGACGTCATCTTAAGCGCCGGGACCCGCAGGGGGCGGTTCCAGAAGTTTCGCGATAGTTGCGCCTTTGTGGGACCGCCCGCGACGCACTCTACAATGGATATATATTTATATACCTACATTATTATGCCATCAATGAAAAATAATATTTATATTTCTATTTTTATTGCTTACTAGCTGTTCGCCGCGGTATAACCGTTATAAGATTTTATAATTCCGCAGTATGACAACCTAAAATAGCTTCGTTATGTCACGCGAGTGCGGCCACGCGCCGTAAATCTGAAATAAAAGTAGCCTATGTTTTCCTTATTACATCCGCTACGTCCCGAAAAAAAGTCCCAGTAAATCCTCCAGCCGTTTCAGAGATTCCCGGAAAAAACAGACCGACAGAAAGACCGACAAAATTTGTAAAAAGGTGTTTTGGCGTATGTACCGTTTTGATATTCATATGCATGAAGAAAACATGGTTATTTATTTCAAATTTACAAACATGACACTTCATTTATTTATATGTAATAGATAATAGATGGATGGAGACCGCGTCTTGGCAAGCCGTAGCGTAGGACGCCCTCCGGCCGATGGACGACGACTGCGAAAGGTGCTGGTGGAAGCTGGATGAAAAGGCGGAGGACCGGGATGTCTGGCGCAAAATGGGAGAGACCTATGTCCAGCTGTGGACTGCAATAGGTTGAAGAGAGAGAGAGAGAGATAATAGATGTAGGCAGTAGCAGTAGGAAACGATAACCGCCGCTCATCTTCAGTGCCGAGAACAAAGCCTATCAAGAGGTATGATCCAGCTTCCACCAGCGACCTTTTGCAAGTCGTCGCTCCATCGGGCCGGAGGGCGTCCTTCGTTACGCTTGACTGGCGAGAGACGCGATCTCCACAAGATAATAAATATATAGCCACGTTGAATTAAAAACTACTCGTATGTACAAATTCATGTATATAATAACTTTTTCTAATTTAAAAGAGTAACTCGAGTTTTTTGCCGGCTCTTCTCAAAGATCCTACTTTTTCCGAACCGGTGGTAGAGTCACAAAAAATATGATAATAATAACAATTGACGACTCAAAAGTATCTGTAACAGATTTATTTGAATAAAGATTTTTTTCTTTCTTTCTTTCAATAAGATCAAAACTAAATACATAGAATTTATTGCGTTAGGACCTATATTGAATAAGATAAATAGATTGCTTTTGTTACTCTCAGGCATCTCTGGGTTAACATTTTTAAACATAATGTTGTCATCTCCATAATATACACATTTCAAAATTTATTCCAATGTTCAATGAATCGCCTAAATTATGCAAACTTTTGCGACCATTGTGGCGTGGCCCCGGCTATCTGAGAAAGTAATTTATAAAGTTGGATGGCTGGACGATAGCCGACTATTATTTATCTTTCGCACATAACGTCTATGTGCCTTACATAGCCAAGTGTGTTCAGCTTCAATTATATAATCATTGTAACGTTTAACGATTGTAGAAGGAATTTTATATTTTATTATAAAAGATTCTATTGAATTTCAGGGTCCGTGTAATTGATGTCATAAATTGAAGTTGCTTAATTTAGGATTAAAGCTTTGAATGTCAGAAGAAAGAGGCAGTAGATTAGAGGTATCGAGTCGTATGAAAATTTGGAGAAATAAAGTCACACACAGAAAGTTATACATAAATATTTATCGTACTAAAATCATCCTACGAATCCGCATTGGGCCCTTGTGGTAGGTTTCAGTCGAATTTCCCAGTAGCAATGCTATGTGGGAAAGTCAGTTACACTGCTGCCTGCATGGGCTGGTTGTTTGAAATGAAAGATCGAAAAACGGTTGCGTGTAAGAGATCGGAGTCCATTTCTTTCAAGTTCCAACCTTATCTGCGCTAAGCCGGCTGAAAATGAATATAACTTATGTAAAGGGACTATATCAGTCATTAAGGATCATGGCTATTGTATTATTTACTTAATAATTTCAAACCCTATTTTGTGAAAATATTTGAAAATTATGTTCTGAAGCAATATTAGCTTAGGTTAGTCTTAAGATAATCTTAAAAGGCTGAATACAAACATATGTATAAAAAAAACTATGGACTTCAAAATAAATATTAAGCTATGCTTTATTATCTTTTTTTTAATAAAGATTTTGAAAAATTAAAAATCCACAGATTTCAGAGGTAGAGCTAGCTAGTGGCCAGTGAATTTACATAATTTTACTGCTTCCAGAATGTTCGAAAGTAACGATCGCCTTCGGCCCCTTGCTTCCATCTTAATTCGGGGTCATCGACCTGTTAACCCCTCACGATTAATGTCCAAAGGGTCAGCAAGACCGACTAATGCCGCGAAATTAAGACGGACCCTGCTTTTGCCATCTGGGTGATATTTTACGATATATACATCCTATACGCAAATAAATAAAGTTCAAAATAAGTTGACAGCTTCCTGTCATTCTTACCCCAACCTTCGTTTCTGTGAATAGCGTTTTGCAAATGGTCGCAAGTTCGCCTATTGTTAGGAGCGCTTGGTCGTTTGGACCCCTTCGGATGTTGGTAATTAAAACTGTCCTATGTCTTTGCTGGGGTTGTATATTAATGGGTATGTCCTCGTCTAAGATTACGTAAAGTTGTAAATTATTAAATTATTTGTATTTGTATAGGTGTTTACTAGGTGGTAGACTCGATGTCGTGTAGGTAGGTACCACCGCAGTGCCAGATATCGTCCCGTGAAACAGGAGTGCTATGCACTTCTGTGTTTCGGGATGAAGGCACTGTAGCTAGTAAAATTACCGGGTATAAGAGACGTACCATCTGTTGTCCCGGGTAACAGGCGCAGTGCGTCATTGATGGAGAATAATAACTGTTTATCATTTGTCAGTCCTTCAAAGCCGCTCTGTCATGGTCAGGCGTATCACTTTCTGTCAGGTGAGCGTCCTGACTGTCCTGTTCACTTTGTAACATAAAAAAGGTAGTTTGAAACAGACAAGGTCGCAGCGTACTATAGAGACAGCTATTTTAATGGTTTCTCTACACGATAATATTCGTAATGAATATATGATTTTTAGAAGATCTAAAATGTATAAAGAAAAGTGTCGAAGCCCCTAGGTTAAGCAAGTTGAAGTGGCAGCTAAGCATATCTTTCGAAAATCGATGGGCGATGAGACGAGAAAAAGTTACATAGAACAGAAAAGACGCTTAAGCTAACCCCAAATACATGGACCGAATATAGGGGTGGCGGAAAGCCCGTCTAAAAGTCAACATTTTTTTTTTTTCAATTTCACGGAAGAATATTTCGCAATGTGCTAGATAGCTAAACGACTCTGCGTCAAACTCGATCGACAATGAGTCTTCTATCGATCTTGCCTAATAATTTCCCTGTAGCTACTCGCAAGCTTTTTAAGATCCATCTTAGAGGTGACCGCTCTACTCTTTTATTCACGACATCAATTTCATAACTTATCAAATGAAGCCAAATATTATATCATACATCATAGTGCGCCATTGTCGCCGAGTAATAACAGACTCATGAATACAGTAGTCCAAATAGTGCTGCGTCCAACTTGATTGCGCTCGAAGGCGAGCAATTAAAACTTCTTTGTGTGGCTGTACCCGGGGGGCCGGGGGTGCGGTCTCTTCACGGACCCAGTAATTGGAAAAGTTCTAGTGATAAAGGTTTGCTTATGTCAATTCCGCGCTAATGTACTTGCGGAGTTTTAGTTCGGCCGCAGAGGGTTTGCGAACTTGATCCCCGGCCCGTAATTGGAGGCGAGATTTTACAATTATTTTTTAAATGAGGCTGCTCAATGATTTTTTCTCGGAATGACTTATTGCTGATGCCCGCTGGTGGTCTTTACAGCTTCACCGGACAATAAATAAGGAGTAAGTTAAAACTGTAATTTATTCAATTCTTTTACATTAGCATTTCAAATTTATAAATTATTTCTATCAACTATAAAATAAGACACATTTGAAGATATTATGATTTTCTTGGTAACAAAATTGTGTTTCATCAGCAGCACGCATATATGTTTCCACCGAGGGCTACGAGCCTACCCGTAAAATCAACCTAAAATTAAAAAACGAGTGCTTTTGAGCGGTTTTTTTTTGTTTTTGTTTAAACAACATTTTTCATAACAAATAAACCCAACTGGTCGCAAATAAATAATACATGTTTAAAAAAAACAATCGCTCAACCTTCAAAGAAACCCAAGTCATTAAGAAACATAACGCTGTTCCCTTACCCACTAATTCGAAATATAAAGGTAGAAACGGCAAAGGATCCGCGCCCAAATAAGACTAATTTCGAAATTCTAATAATGAAATATGGCAACATTGCTGAATGCAATTTACCCGAGCCCGGGGAGCTCTAATTTGTTCTAGAAGGGTCAGGGAGAAACTAATTTTAGTGGTTGGACAAACAGCCAATAGTAAGGGCGTTCTACGTCTAGCAAGTTACCAATTTAATTATCATTTATTGTGGTCTATGTGGTCGTCTGGAGGACTATTGAATTCATTTGGATGTAATGAAAAGATGAGAATTTATTTATAAAATAAACGGTTTGACTGTGAATGTTACGTTTTCTTTTGTTAAATTTTTTTTTTTTTGTAGACATAAAGGGTCCTTTATATTACTGACTGTACGTACTATAACGAAGAAACTCGAGTGAGAAATATGTTGTTCTACTAAATGTTAATGCCGTGTTAACTGTCATACATTTTAAGGAAAATTCATTCATATATAAAGTTATATCTTTATGCATATAACCTTTAAACAATTATGAGCAGTATACGTAACATCAGTGAAATGCACAGATTTCCCAATACAGGAGATGGGGCAAGCCGCGTTTAAAGTGCGACAAATGTAAGCTCAACGAGCATACACTGGCTACCAGTTTACGCTCTGTGAGAAGAGTCAAGACGCACGAATATTAGAAGAAATTACCGTTTTTTTCCAAAATGCCATCCTGTGTAATTGTAACATGCCATCAACGCAATAAATCAGTAAATTTACCAAGAAATATAATAAATTGTCACAGGTAAGAACCAAAAAGAAATTGCGACACTGGGACTGCCTATAAACTTGGCGGCTTGTCCAGTCTAATGTATATTCTGATGTCTGTGGTGAAATGTTATATTACGTATTGCTCATAATTATGTTTGAAAGTTATATGTATATACATATAAATCTATACGTCATCCGACGCTCTTACGATAACGGAAAACATCGTGAGGAAATCTGCGCACGCTGCGAAGAGATTCAAAGGAAAGGTCAAGTCCGCCAATCCGCATTGGACCCGCGACCAAGCCTTTACTCCCTATAAGGGTAGGCTGGTGCCCCTTGATGGGGGCGTTAATGAGCTGCTGATGATGATCATGATTCACTGTCATTAACACAGAGCATATTTAGTCCCAAACTAAGCATTTAGCCTGTAATATGCTTACTAAACAACGGATATATATACTCATATATATGTATATTTTTGTAAATACATTCAAAAGACACACAATCAACGAAAACAGATATTCATGCACACAAATGGTTGTACTACTTAGGGATTGAATCCAAAACCCTTGGTGTAGTAAACATCTAAACCATTACACCAAATGGGTCATCAACCATATTGTACATGCTTATCAACATAGATACAGTCATTTACGTGTAAGAACCCCAAAACTTATATCGCTCATAATTGTACTTAAAACCGATCCAAAATTAAAAAACACAAAATTAAATTGCGACGTAGTCAGTTATAAGAAATCCACTAAACACGAAAGCATTTTCTTAGTTACGAGTAACCATATACTATCTTTGACAACCAACTAAGAAAGAAAAGGACGGAGCTATCTTGCATGTATTTAATTATGTCCTATTCAACTCTCAGCATTGAGTCCGTCCATTGGCATCTTTTGTCTTAAGGACTAAAGTGGTCTTTAAAAGGCTTTCAATGGCCACTATCTGCATTGTTGTTACTATTAAGTATTCTTACACAATACGTATTGTTAGCATATAAATGGCAAGTTTGCTGGACTGACAGCGGGTAGCATTTCGGTGTAAGGTACCGCCATTGTTGAGGCATTGAAGTGGGACAAAAGTAGTGTGGAACGCTTCAAATATTAACACTTTAACCGCACTGTGGATATGTCTAACTAAAAACAATAGTTTTTTTTATTGTGCCCGAAATCCTGTCGGTTAATTGTTTAAGCGCGGAACGTTCGGAATACCTGTTGCCTAGTTTCTTATAATGCTGATAAGCTGGAACTAAAGTCCGATTATTTTCAGATGACCGGTGCAGGTCGGTTTTGATAAAAATGTGTTGCTGTTACTTTGAGTTTTTTCCGTCATGCGTATCTACGTACCAACAAATGAGTGAACTGTTCGTTGGTATTTTGTTACAAATATATTTGTTAAGGTAGGTACATATATATACCTACCTAGGTACATATATATCTTCTGAAACGCTGTTCTTTGATTTTAACTAAAATGGAGTAAGGTTTCAAAATAAATAATAGTATTTTGAAGTATATTATTTCATTAAATCTATTTTACCTGTAAGGTTACAGAGTGAAAGGAAGAAAAGAGCGTAACATACATTGGCGTTATTTCAACTCATAGAGACGTGAATTCAAAACACGGTAACCAAACAAGCGAATATTTAATATCAACTAACAAACTGGGCACCGGCTCAAATAAACAACTTATTTCACAGTATTTGCTTAAGCCAGCTAATTTCGTGTTTTAGTCTAACTTAAATTGTTACTCCCTAGGCAATTCGCTTAGAATCATGACTGGGAATTAGCGTTTTTTAAATGGTGTACTCGTTTTATATGTAGAAGATAAAAAAAGACTTTTTAATAAATATATGAGGACTTAAGAATTCCTAGACTATATTTTCCGAACCCAAAGCAACCTATTCGGTCTTCGACGCATTCTGTTAGACAACAGTGACTCTGCCAATAACGATCTATGACGTCACGATATTTGGTTATCAAATGACTCATTTAATTAAAAAAACAAGGATTCCATTTGTAGAACGAAATAACGATGGTTTGAATTATTGTGATGGAATTAATGTCATATAATTATATCATTTAAGTTTTATTTTTGAAACCCAGTCAATATCCGAAATTAATTCAAGATTTCTGTGAAATTATGTTTGAGTTAAGAAAATTACGAGCGAAACACTGTCCAACGAATATCATCCAAACTTTGATCACCAGCCAATCCGCACCGAAAACACCCCAAAATTCACGCACCATGACACAGGCAAACTTAACCCCATCTTCCCTAGCAACCCCCGATATAATCTAAAACACCCCCGCGATTTTCTTTCACTCCACCCTTGGGGGGAAGTCACCCAGCTTAAGATCGATGGTGGGGGCAGATTATACTTTACGATAAGGGTAGAGCCGACCCGAATTAACCACCCTTTGTAGTACTGCGATGGGTCGTCGGAACTTTGCGCCTTGTTTTGACATGTTTTATAATTAATTTGCTAGTTTCAAGCTTTAGTTTAACGAGGGGAATCCATTTTCAACGGCTCCCTGTTGGTGATTAGTATTTAATGTGTTATAAGATGTGTTTTATTAGTATATACCGGAACCCTTACATATATTCGTAACTGTATGTTTAAAACTAATTCGAATAAATGGACATCAAGATGACATAATAAGCATGGAAAAATATGAGAAAATCTAATGTTTATTGTAATGATTTAGTCTTGGCATTAATTTCAACAGGCCAAACCACTGAAGCGCTTTTTTTTTCAAAGCATCAAAACTCATATTTTTAGTTTAGTATTTTAATCGTTTTTTATTATATTTTTGTATATTTTTTGACGTTTATAAGTGCCTTTTGTAAGCCTAATTTGAAATAAATGTTTTTGACTTTGACTTTGATTTATAAGCGGTAAATTACGTAACGAGAAAAGCAGCGTAAACTGACCCTCAACTGTATGCAACGAAGGCCTGAGAGTCCTTCGTTCAGCAGTAGGACATATAAGCTGTAATCATGACGATGCTAATACAATTATGTACATGAATCCATAATACCTTACCTTACCTATATAGCTTGGAGAAATAATCAAGCTATGAAATAACAAATATTATTAACTAGGTCTTGATTTACTTCTACCAAAAAGATACTAAGTCCGAATATTAGATATCCTTCCCCGTTTATTATTTACATCCGATTTTGAAAAGCCAAACAAAAACCATGACATCAAAGAGTACGCACTAACCCCTACCACAACCACTATTAAAACTGGGGAGAAATGTCCATAGCGACAAGCGTGCCATCATACATTTTCTCTTATACATGTAACCATAAATAATATTCAAATCAGCAGTGGAGTCACGATGTGCGCCGTGCGAAAATTGTCCAATATACCATCTTAGTGTGGGGCGGCGCCGGGGCGGGCGGGCGCGTCGGCGCTTCTTCTAAGTAGGGCTGGCAAAACTGTTTATACTAAATATACATAGTGACACATTTTTTATTGAAATATGTAGGCAAATAAGTAGGCGATGTTTTGGTAGTCACCACGCTATTAGATGTCCCAGTTCTCGACTTCCTTTCCTTTCGCAAGTCGGTCCATTGGGCCGGAGGGTGTTTTACGCTACGCTTGCCAAGACGAGGCCTCCACAAACATTTTTGATTTCAAGTTTAAACTATGGGGACCACTAAAATACATATTTCTTTCAATTTTTTTGCAAAGATCTTAATGCGGTTCAGAGAGGAGGTACCTGCATAATTATACCTACAAATGTTCAACAGTATAATTCTAAAAGTTTCTCAGAAAAGAGGGCGGACGAACAGATAGACTTACAGACATGAAGAATCTATAAAGGTTCGTGTTTTGCCAGTTGGCTACAGTACCCTTAAAGTACAGGACTTTATTTCGAAATACATTGAGTTTAATGCAAAAACAAAGAGATACAAAGAATTCTCAGTGATTATTTCGTTGTAGAAACACATTCTTGTAATCATCATCATCAGCTCATTAAACGTCCCCATCGAGGGCACGAGCCTACCCGTATAGGGTGATTAGGCCTTAGTCGTCCACGCAAGCCCAGTGCGGATTGGACGACTTCACACACAACCTTCGAATCTCTTCGCAGGTGCATGAAGGTTTCCTCACGATGTTTTCCTTCACCGTAAGAACGTCGGATAACGTACATATATTTTCGAAAATTCAAAAACACATTGGTACGTGTCGGGATTTGAACCGCAGCCCTCCCGGTAGGAAGGCGACAGTCCACACCATTGAGCCACCGACTTCTTGTAATGCAATTGTAAAAGATGTGTTAGTTTCACATGTTTTCATCATGACGCCCTCCGGCCCGATGGATCGATGACTTGCGAAAAGCGACTTGGATGAGAAAAGCGGAGGACCGGGATATCTGGCGCAAAACGGGGGAGACCTATGTCCAGCAGTGGACTGCGATAGGTTGAAGTCAAAGTCAAAGTCAAAAACATTTATTTCAAATTAGGCTTACAAAAGCACTTATGAACGTCAAAAAATTAAAATTATATAAAAAAACGATTAAAATACTAAACTAAAAATATGAGTTTTGATGCTTTGAAAAAAAAAAGCGCTTCAGGTTTGGCCTGTGAGAAGAAGCACTCAAAAAAAACTCAACAGTGTAGCCTTTTAAAAAACATTTTCATTTTCCTTAATGTAAACAATATATCAAACACCGAAATAGCTGAACAGTTTAAGACCACGGATTTTTATCACATAAATATTCGTCAATAGTGTAGTTTAGTACCCTTTTTTAGAAAGGTGGTTTTTTATTCTAGCTTTAAACATGTGTAAAGGTAACTCGACAATATTTTGCGGTACCTTATTGAAAAACTTTATACATCTTCCTATAAAAGATTTACCTACTTTAACGAAGAGTGTTAGTTTCATAAAATTGGACAAAATAAACCCCAAGATGTATCTATTCTACCCATAAAAACGAACGTCATAAACATGTACAGCCCTACGTCTAGTGCGGTATCCAGCACGCCCCCTCGTTTGGGCACAAGAAATTACATACTTTAATCTTATCGTCGGGAGTAAAATAGAATATTAAATCGGGCTGTCACCGACGAATGGTCCGGACCGTACTAAAGAACGAGTGCTTGCCCGGGATAAACACATTCGATCTGACGGAACGACCGTATTGTATGCCAAGGAATGCTTTTAACTTTTCACTGGTACATGTGAGCGATCGTAAACTGCTTGATATCAGACCCTTTTAAGGTCAACGCAAGAATTCTGGGTGATACTATTGAATTTATTTTCGTTTGAATTAAAATTTCAAAGGATCGATATGGTCGGATGAATTGGAGATTGACAAGGCGTTTTTGATGTTGAGCATGGATATTTTTTTGAGGGAAATAAATATTTGTTATCTTAGAAAGTAATGTTTAAGTAAAACTGATGATCGTAGCGAATAACGCGTTCGATGGACAATTGGATGGACGGTCGTGTATTCCAAATTTATAAACCTTATAAAAAAAGCTGTGTTTGGTTTTTTCTGAATTAATAAAACAAAAGGAATGTTCCAACTTTCATTCTTGTTTTCACAAAATAATGTTGTCCAACGCACCGAACCGTTTTAATTAACCATCGTCCCGGAGATAGAAACATATCTAAGATATTCCGTACGCTAACATATTCGACCTCTCGAATAACACCGCGAAATAAATCAACGTCTGCGAATCATACTGGCTTTGTTCAATGTAAAATATTCACCCCCAACTATTCCCCCTTCGCCTAAACTAAGCACATTACCCTTATTATTTTACAAAGGCTTTTCTAAACATCGTCAGTACCCACACACGCGCCGATCCGTATCTTCAGGGGTCGGCGTCGCACAAATATATCTAAGTGTGGGGGGTTTTGGTCAGTTCCTCCTTATCCTTTCCCCCCATCGTCACTATGCTCGGCCCACCCTCGCGTAAACACCGCTAAATACTGGCGGGCGAAATTGTAAAATTTTGGCTATTTCCCATCTCGCTCCCTCGGAGCTTTGTCGTTTGTTAAGATTGGTACGGAGTATTTACGATTGGGTAATAATCGGATGCTATTAAGACGGATTGTTTTCCGAAATCTGGTTTTGGAGTTGACAATGAATAGATTCAAACGAGATAATTTAATTGATTCTATGTTTCGATGTCTGTAACTGACTTAGTTATTCAATTGATTGTCAGTCTGGGTTTATAATGGCTAGGCATCAGTTTCTTAATTTATTGAAAATGTGGAAGAAAGTGTTTGTATCGTTATGGATAACATTTTTGAAACTTTATTGATACCAACTTGTAGGTTTGGAAAACTTTATAACGTGCAGCATTAGAGAATTCAATTTCAGTGTTTGTATACACAGGTGTACCTATTCATGGAAATATATTGTAAAAAAGTATAATATGCTAAGCAATAGCGTTATTTAAATGTGAATTAAAGTAAATTATTGAGAGCATTGGAATAAAACCGATAGCTTCAAGGAAGGACTAAACGAAGTAATAATCAAATTCCAACGAATATTTCAATTAGGTCCAGCAAAAAGAAAACACCCGATAACACGTAACATATCGTTCAAGCGAACCAGTTTAGTACATTTATTGATCAACAAATCTGTCTTATCCGTTTTATCAAATTCATGCCATCGAAAAATTATAAAGTTTAAAAAATATTTAAAAATAAAGGTATTCACAAATGGATTTTAAAATGTTCAATATTAAATGATTGGCACAAAAACTATATCAGAGGCATGTAATCGAAATATCCGATCTCAGAGGGCTCTTAAAAATTCAAATATGGCCGACTAGGAATAGTGAAGAGAACGGGCGAGTTGTAAAACTATCGAGAAAAAAATCGATAAGTCAAAAATATTCAATTAAGTGGGAACATTAATATTCTAGAGCCGCGGTCGTCAAGTGCCGCCAGGGAGGGGGCTAGTGCAGGTGACCGGTAGGGGGCAGTGGGGTGGCGCGGAATGATGGCTGAAATCCACGTTTTTAAGCCTACGAAGCTTTTTAGTAACTCACTCACGTCCACACGGCAATTTTGACGTGGTTATTTATTAACTACGCGCGCATTAGTCTGCCTGATTGATTATTTAGTTTTATTAAAATATACACACACATTAATTTGTATATTCGTGTAATTATTTAATTGATGGATTGTACAAAGTTAGATGTATGTTAATTCAGGTGATTGGGGTGTATTGTTGCCGACTGGAACATTAAGAGTTGCATGGGAATAAGTGAATAGTCTTGTTGGTATTCAATGCCAAAACATTGATTCTTGTAAGACGTGAAATACCAATAGAAACTTCTTACAAGAAAATAGTTTACGATGTGTCAGTTATCATCAGCTTATTATAATGTCCCCACCGAGGGGCACGAGTCTACTCGAATAAGGTATAAAGGCCTTAGTTGTCGTCGTAACAAGCAAAACCTTTTAAAATCTTCGTAGGTGTGCCCAGGTTTCCTCACGAAGTTTTCCTTCACCGTAAAAGCGTCCAATAAACGTATATATAATCCGAAAATTCTAAGACATTGGTACGCGACGGGATTTGAACCGCACCCTCCAGATCAGAAGGCAACAGTTCACACCAATGAGCCACCGACGCACTGCCAATTTGTCAATATGATATCCCATTTTTGTGATAATGTATAAATAATATGGTATCTAACTTAAACCAGCCGCCCAATGAAGTAAAAACACTTGTAACGAACCGATGCATCCGTTATTGTGTGCATTTATACGGATATGGTATAGTGAGAGCGACGCGCCACTATTAATCATAGAAAATGACGGAGCACATTGTGCCTGGGCCCAGTTCAAAATTGTGAAAACCTATCCCAGCAGCGACGGACTAATAACGTGGTTCTCTCACACTTCGGAAAATACCCGCTGGGGGGTACCGATCACAAATAAACTGCGACTTTTTTGGTGCGACATTTTTTTTACAAAAAAAAGGAGACAATCATTAGTTACATTTTGCCATCTTAAAGTTAAATAGAATGTTCTGTGTAAAGATTTAAATTCATATATTTCTGTACGAGTTGTTTTTTAAGAATACATTTGTAAAGATTAAAACGAAGCGGATTTAACTCAGTATGGTATTTGGTAGTAAATGGTAACACAGTCAATATGTTATGAATAACAAGGCCATAAAATTTACTGACGGGGCGGATTTTTTTTTTTTAATTTTTCCTCTTTGTTACATTAACATAACTGATTTACATAACGAATGACTTCAGTCATTGGGAAGTCCTTATTATAATTAGTGCGCTTTCAACAACGCGGTCATAACTAAGCTTGACGTGTTGGTTTATGTAAAAATGGAAGTGGCTTGTGATACTGGTACGAAGTATGAATTAGTTCAGAAGCTTACTGATAGACTACATAAAAAACCAAATGTCAACATAAAAGAGAAGATTTAAATAGGAAGTTTAAGAAAAACTTAAATTGCATGTCATTACCATGGTACAAAAAAAAAGTTTAAAAAAAAACAAAACGTCACTTTTTTTTTTCTCCGACCATACTGCATGCAGGCTTGACGATGACTACGCCAGTGTGCGACGTACGCGTGTGCGCTCTCTGCAACCGACGTGATATATTGAGAACTCCGAAAAATCGCTACTGCGTACCTATGTTGCGTAATTCGCGTATTGCGTACGTTTTAGTGATGCCTTTGTGCTATTCGCAATAGCTGCGGGCGTACTTTACATCAAACAACAGAATAGCGTTTAACGAGAATTGTAATTATGATTGAATCCAAGGCATTTGCCATGTACCTACATGATACTACATACGATAGATTTGAATTGATAATAATCAATCAATAACGTAAATGTAGTAAGCACACTAAACAAATATTAGTGACAGCGTAGTCCGACATTGGCTTTAACTTTGATACCACTTATCATAAGAAAGGCTAGTAAGCTAGCTATTAAATAACCAGCCTACCTTATGGTAAGTAATGGTTGCCTATGATCAGTGTCAGCTGAACTATCGATAGTGGCTTTAACTTTGATACCGCTTATCACAAGAAAGGCTAGTAAGCTAGCTATTAAACAACCAGCCTACCTTATGGTAAGTGATGGTTGCCTATGATCAGTGTCAGCCGAACTATCGATAGTTGACGTCGGAAGGCCTATCGATACTGTCGATATTCGAAATACTATCGATAGTTTTGGCAATAGTCAGAAGCAATAGTATTAATTTAACAATATTCTTCGATAGCATCGATATCAGCTCATTATACGTCCCCACCCCCCTCGGT